>APFE030243439.1:34913-106591 GCA_000404065.3 Pinus taeda
CCATGTAGTTCCATCCACTTGTACAACCCCATCACCCATATGTGAGTCATTCGGCCAAGCAACTCATCTGTGCCTGCAACCATTAACATATCATCAAAATATAGATGAACATATATAGCAGGTTTCAAAATCAATTTCAAAGAGGAAATAATATAAATTTTCATCAAACCAGGTGTCGTCAACTCGTCATGTGCGAGTGCCTCTGGTGGTTTTCTTGCCATACTTAATAATAATCAATAACCAGGTTTTTCAATGTTAGTCATTGTCATAATAACATTATTACCATCACCTGGTCATTCACATCATTGTTCATTGTGAACCAAAACTAATGTAAGTAGCTAACATAGGGGGTACCTCCATCATGGCTAGCATCATCATAACCTTAGTGGAACCATACATATAGATCAAAGCTATCATCATTATAACATCAATAGAAACATGTCTATCCTTTACTACTATCACCATCATGATATCAGAGTACACATAACCATTAATTATATCGTAATCATAATATTAATAGAGAACATACATAACCATCACATTCATTGATAATAGAGTCACGTTTATGGATCCTTAGCCTGAGTTACTCATAGACTAAAGTATGTAAGATAATGTCATATTAGAGTCAGGAAACTAGAGTGGGCACTACATACACCTCCTCTTAACAATGGACTTCGTCCCGAAGTCCTTAGAACATAAAGGAGAAACGACAACACATAATCTTAGGAACCCTTCCTGAAATTCTTGCCAACCTTCTGGTGGGCAGGTTATAGATTTCCCAAGGTATCTATACCACGAATTTTGTTATAACTAAAGGACTATATCTGTGATCATTGCAACCCATAAGTATTTATGTATTTAGAAACAATCAAAACAAGAAGAAGTATAATCTCAATCAATATTCATCTCATGGTACAAATTAATATATGATGCATTCAACCAAGTGAAGTCATTCACACACTGTACCCCTGTAGCTTCCAATTATAGTAGTTCATTTCAAACTACGTCTATATGACCCTATAGGTGACAATGTCGAGGATAATATGCAACAAAAAGTGATTTGTATGCTCATCATTGCATCTTTCAAAGTTCTTTGTCATAAATGTTGTAATAATATTGTCATATAAGAAAAGAGCATACAATTATTCTTATTATTATTTTTGGTATGGTTGCGAATGAACTTCCAATCCTATTTCAAGATTGAACGGAAAAGTCTCTTTTCAAGCTAATATACGGTATTGATAATATATAGAGGTATTTCTTGAGTATCAAAACTCAGTCGAGCAATGTACGAGACGCTTAAAACAAGCTCTTGCTTGGTTTTATATTTCACTATTTTTATGCTTTCACCTAAATTTTCCAAAGTGGAGGACTTATGGGACACAAGTCTCAAGTTCAATTCTTACTGATGATAGAAGGTACTCTTGTAGCAGTCTAGTCAACTGCGGAAATAGTTGCTTAATTTAATTTATTTACTGGCGTAAGACTTATTGATCACTATCTACTGAATATTTGGCCAAATTATCCACCGAAATGATTCTCCACATTTTCGCATATACCTCATATTATCAATGTACACAACACTTTAGCTGTGAACTTAAAAAAATAAAAATTTCACTACTAATACTGTTTCAGAAGACCAAGAGAAAAATGCTTTATACAAATCACCAATCATCCAGTTAGAAAGTGGCTTGTCAAAAATATTCTGAATTTATTTGAAGTCCCGCCATGCATCAAGTAATTAGGGTTGAACCATAAGCTGGCAACTTGTCAATGCTCCAATCCATCTTGGAGGTATGAGTCCAAGAACAATAACTATGGATTGTCCTAACAGTCTTCATTCTGATGAACAACGAAAACATCAAAAAGGGAAAGCCTGAAAAGGGATTACTGCAGTTTGCAAAGAGAATGTGACTCAGAAAGATATCCCTGATTAAATTGGTCAAAATACTTATAGTAAATTAAAATCAAATCTATTATTGCTTCCATTAGAAAATCAATCGTGGAGATGCTCATATCTTGATTGATCGAAGATGAACCAAGACTTCTCATTTGAGGCCTTTGTGAAAAGGAACAAATATGGGATAAGGAAGCCCCATATGATTATGAGGTAGAGCTAATGGATGGCTACGAGACAAAATTGGGGCATATTTATTCATCACAAACCCACCTTCATACAAGTATATATACACCATTAAGATTTTGTATATTAAGAATATTACAAAGCAAAGTGTTGTCATGGGATACAACTGAATCTTTAATTACAATATTTGCCTTCATTATAGAGATTATACATTTCTATTTCTACAAGATACAAGGATTAAGTAACAAGTTGTATGGAGTTAAAATTATTTGCATATTTCTCTTCTTTAAGTTTTAAAAGAGAGAGAGTTCTTATGTTTTCTCGTAATTACAAAGGAAAAATAATACAGAAGAAAATCAAAATGTGTATATATAGTTTAATTTATTGTTTCACTGTTTTCAAGATGTTTTCATAAACTCACCTTTCATTTTTCCTTGAAGGAGAGATGCGGGCCAGCCACTTCAGCTTGAGGGTACTCAACCAACTCACAGAACTTGCAACAAACTTAGCCAGTTTGACTAGAATTAAAGAAACATGTGTTTAGGTTTGATTTCACTACTAGAAATGGTCATTTTGAATTCTCAGTGATTCCGATTTGAGTTCACGGTGATTCTGTTTGGTTTAACTAGCGCTCTCGCTACATTTAGAAGATTGATGAATAATCATTTTATACCATATTTTGGAAGTTTGTACCTAATATGAGCACATAACAACAATGCAAGTTCTCACATAAAACTCAACAAAAATGCAAGAGCTTAAAAGGAGATTGCCTCAATTGTGCATGCAGCACACTCAGTTCATTAATATATATAGTTCTAGACAATTGGGGAAGAGTGATCACCTTTGACTGAATCTCCTTCATGTAAAAATATAAAATACAAAGGTTAGATCAGTCGTGGAAATTTACCAAGTTGCCCATAAAATCTGAAGTACAAATATCATACATCTGTGGCCAAAAGACACTAAACAGAGTCTCACCTATACCTGTTTTCTAGATGATCTTTTAATTTTTAGCAAAAATGAGGAGTAGCAAAAGATGCATTTGGTACAAGTTAAATAAAAATTGTAAACCAGAGTATCCAAATATGACTTCTTTTATAAAAAGTGGAGAACTTGGGGTACATCGTTACATTCTTACAAGAAATCCTCTCTGAGAGTATTGGGTGCATTGGTTTAGGGATATTCTTTCATAGTAGCCAATGTCTAAGATGTCTTAAACAAAAATTTAAAAAAAAATTCAAGTTATGGGAAAATCTATCGTAAGGAAGAACACAAGTTGGAACCATATGGGGTACAACATAGGATATCATATCTAATATCTAAATGGTAATGCCAATATTTGTTTGTTTGTTTTTTTTTGTTTTGTTTTGTTTTTTTTTTTTTTTAACATTTGTACTGAAATGATCATTTATAAATGTATTTCTATTAGGTTAAGACTTTGAGGTAGGCATCCAACTTGATACGTAATTTTAGATGGAAAAATAACACTTCCAACCAGTTTAGAGTCTAGCCTAAGTACAAAATTCATTTTGCTGAAGACTGCTCCATCAGGGGATCTATACGCTTAACTCCTATCAGTTTTGGGACAGCAAAACTTCATATCACATATAACCAATCTATAGTTGCTTCTACACTGAGATCAGAGCTGATAAGCCATCTTAATGTAAAACAATGAGCAGAGACATAGAGTAATGAGAGAAGACAAAATCTGGGAAAATACGAGGTATAATATTAATTGCTAAATATCTTTAATCCTTCATCATTTACTTCATAGTACAACTTCTCACGTAATTACTTTTCTTTCTATCAAGCAAATAACGTAGGTACATAACTTTTATAGTCGTTTCTTCTTTTAGGGGTATAGTGATTTGAAGATTTATCCTTCCTGGCAGTACCGGTTATGTATGAGGTAATGCCTACTAACATTTATCCAAATATAAGTTGGTAATGTTTCTGTCTGCATATACAACTAATAATTTATAACTAGAAGGAAGCAATCCTATACAATGACATATTTGTCAGCTTCATTTCTAAGCATGATACCAACTTTCAGAAATTATCTCTATACCATGATATTCTCTCTAATTTGGATAAATGAATCGGTCATACTTATTGTTTAAAAGTAAGAACAATAGCATAATATTCAATGTTCCAATCCAATGTTAATACATATTGACTGACAATGCAGGGTTTGGCTATAGGTTGTGGAAGAGAAATATAGAAGGAACCAATGAGCGACAATGAGTGAATAAGCTTGTTGTCAAACTTCTTTCTAATTCCCTAAAATGATATTCATGACCACATCCAATACAAATTGAATTGATATAAGTTGGATGTTAAGGTGAATGGTGACACCATTCTCAACCATGAATGACATCACATCTGGTAACAACTTATTATCGAACATTATGATTACTCATGACATCATGCCCAAATATAAATACACAATGACAGTCAATCATGAATACATAGGACTAGCATAGTGAGTTTACCTATCCTTAGTTTATAGCAATGCTCCATGATGGAACAACACATAACCAACCATTCAACCTTATTATACACATTAGTAAAGTTTATGGTAAAGCCTAACATAAATCATTTTAGAAAAATGGTAGAAAAGACTTTGATAATATAAATAAAATTCATATGAACAAAGAACAGACTAATATAACAAGTTTCCAAGTTTTCTTACCATTGCTTCATATGGACAAAGAACAGATTAAGTTATAAAAAATTTACAAGTTTTCTTACCACTGCCAATGCAATTTAGAGTTTAGCGTTGTTACTGAGTGCTAATTCCATGAACTTAAAGTAACGTCTCATTTGTATCATCTCAGCTTCTCATTTTTTTAATCTAAAATACCGAGTGTCATAGGTTTAAGGTCAGTTAATTCTGTTTTTCTGTCTTGTATTTGTCACCAGTGGGTGCAGTTATGAGTATTCATCTTAAATATTGTTCAGACTGTTTAAATATATGTGTCGCGTGGTATTCTCATGTATTGGTGTCTCAGCTTTCTGAATCTAGATACCGGAGGCAACCTTCTGAAGAAGATATCAAAGCAGCAATATGGGAGGTCTGTGGAAATGTTGGTGCCCTGCAACTTTTGGTTGATCTTCTTACTACAAAGTAATTCTATATTTCTCTTTTAGAGTCACAGTATTCTGTAGGAATTCTTCTTTAGAATGCATATTTTTATATTGCTTTTCTGTGCAATGGTTTCTACAAGTTAAGAAAACTGTCAACTCTGAGATATATAATAAAGATGCATAAAGGAATTATACACGAAATAAATGGATGTTGTCCTCTTTAGTTGGGATCATAAGAGTAGCAATTGAATGCAGCTTGTTCAAATTTCAAAGGCACAAATGAGATATGCCTGGGCATTTGAAATACTTCTTGTTTTGAAGTTGTTTCAAATAATTTCTACTAAACTTATGGCCAAGTTTTACATCACTTTCCTTAGCAGCTGCTGTCATCATGGGTTCTGCTCATGCTAAGAATGGAGATTAATCCCAGTGTTTGTCATGCTTCCGGTAAGAACAAAGATTGTATTAATTTAGGATTTTTTTTTTTTTTTTAAACATTCTACGGAGTGAGTTTGCCGTCAATTGTACTTCTTCAGGTTCCACAACACCCTTATGACGTCTTCTGAATGTCTCAGACAACTCATTCCTCATTGACAGAAGCGGTAGCTCAACATGTTCTTTCGAAAATGCAATGATAGAATCTCTGCCTATGCTGATCCAGTCATCAAGAATAGTACTGCCCATCAACCTACTATGTCGTAACAGCCATGCTAAACAAACTGCAAGACCAACTGCAATTCCCATATATTGTAGCCACGACCTTTCTGCCCTCCTCGGCCTCCTACACTTTGAAACAATTTGAAACAAGTGTTGATTGAGTTTCTTGAGATTAGAATATATCAGGTCAATAGCAAGCTGCATATCAGCATTTGTCCACTCAGATTTGTCCTGAAGTTCCTCAGGCAATTCCTCAAATTCAAAACCAACATGTTGAGTTCCATCATTAACAAGAGAGTAATCACTATGAGGAAGAGGTATATTTTCCAATTCAATCATAGCTTTGCGAATAGCAACCAGCACAAAAGACATTGCCTTCTGATTGAATTCTTTAACAACCTCTTCTCTAAAACTATCAACCTCCTTGTGAATCTCAGCAAGAAATGTTGCAAGATTCCTCTGTACAGTTGTCAGAATTGTAACTCTTTCGGAGATTTGAGAAGGAGCAGCATTAGCCAGACGCTGAATGGGAGAACCCTCAGTAATGAACCTGCGCACCAGGTCTATGGTACCTTCAATAAATGCCAATGACCCTCTTTCAAAAACCATAAAATGCACTTTTTGAGAATATGTTCCCTCTGCCCGTGATTGCCAAAAAAACAAGTTCTTTCGCACATCATGTAAGTTTGATAAGATCTATTCAAAATTTTCCTCTAGTAGCTCAGTAGCTTTATCTACCACTTGCATCGATGATATGGTGGAAGGCCAATGTCTCAATGGCGAAGGTAAAGGAAGACTGCGCTTTCGCCTTCTTCCGCTTCTGCCAAAGACATACAAGAATGAAGCTTTGAATAGATTTTGCAATACGAAACAGAGGCATTTGGTGAGATTGCTCCAACATCGCAATGTGTGATCTACTGTCCTTTTGCTAAGATCGCCCATCACTTTTCCTTTCCTTCTTCTCTCGCAGAATATAGTAAACAATGCCTCTCTTCACACTTCTAATATAGTTTCAGTTCGAATGATTTAAGTGGAGCTTGAAAAGTTTGTGACTGAAAATGACAATGGATCTATGTGGAAATCGCAGAGGATCAACTGCCAGATCAGTCAAGTAAACTAGAGTTACTAACTATTAGTTACTTAGTAAATAGATTCCCCGTAACTCAACACAATCAGGTAATGATAGATTTACATGTTTAAAAGTAAAGAAAGACCCATACCTATTGCATTGATAGGTGTGATCTATTTCGAAATATGCTTTTACGATTTTTTTTATTTTAGTGAATGGAGGGTTAATATTTGAAATCGAGTGAATATTCTTGGTTGTATATGACCATGGAGAGATGAGATTTCACATCCGTACACATATTTCTCATTGTAGTTTTATTCAATAATTTTTATCACTGATTTAATAATTTTTATTAATTAAATTAATAAAGTGGCGTCATCACTCTACTCCATCTCCTCTACTTGGATGTCTGAGGTGACGGATAGTCGAGGCATGCTAATCGATCGTGTTACCAAGGGTATTAGTTTCAATCCGATGTCTGCAATGCAAATTGTAGGTGTAACCATGGTGAAAGTCCTGAAAGAAAATATTCTCATTGCATCTTCTCTCACGAGAATGGATTTCCATGACTGCTTTGTGAGAGTATATATATATATATATATATATATATAGTTATAAAGTTTAAGATAATCAACTGATTGATACGCTTACAGGGACGTGAGGGATCAATCTTGCTGGCAAATAATCTACGCGTTTTTTGGGTTCAAAGTAATTGATGAAGCAAATTCGATGTTGCAAACATTGTTACTTTCATGGCAAGAGAGAGTGCCTAATAGTTGGGTGATTACTATTCAATACGGATATCATTAATATTTGACTCGACAACTATCTGTTTATATAAATTAATCATATTTTATATCGGTGGCAAACTAGAGGATTAATTTGGGAGGTGGACGCAGGGTGAAAAGACAAAAGGATCTCTCGAGCATCCAACATCCCAAGGAATTTACCTCTGTCATAATTCAATGTACACCAACTCATGCAGAAATTTTCCATATACATTAATCTCTGCCTGCAACTTCTATATACAGTAGACCATATGTATTTCCAGACTTTCTGAATATAACTGCTATATGAGAAATCTCAAATACGAAAATACAGTATGGTATGATGGTGAAGCATGCGGTTTGTCGGTAGCATATCGGGGCATCGAATCTCGTCTGTCTGATTAACAAACTTTTCTGAAGGTCCAAAGGACCGAAATAAATTCCAGCAAGGTAGGCCATGGGATTGACGCAGACTTTAATCGCTGTCACATTCATAGTGTCCAATCTAGATCAGGCTTTCCCACCCACTTCTAGATAAGGTCATCATTGCTAACAACAGAGTGTAGAATTTCCAATTGGGCCTACACCAAGCGTATCCCATGACTGTGGCCCTCCGCCCCATGTGACTAGAGATTAAAAAAATGTAAAAGGGTTCCTATATACATGTGACTGGTCCTTCCACGGAGAATCAGAATCTTCAGTAAAAAAAAAATTATACGCATGCCAAGACATAAGTAAATTGAATTAAATTAAAGAAAAATTTCGGATATTCTTCCCTGTGTTTAAAATAAAATATAATGCTCTTACGAACTGTTCTATCCTCACTCACCGACTGCGGGTTCTGTCGGAATATGTTAAAATTTACCAGAGGCCAATTCTGGGTGGGTTGCATGATATGTATTTCATAGGGTTTGTTTTTGTTTTACCAAAAATTTAGGTCGTTGAAACTATTATTCACTAACTTATGTTTCGGCTGGTATGAATTTTTTTTTTTTTTTTTTAAATGCAAGGATCGACACCTACTTCTGAAACAATTTAGTAGAGTTCTCAGCTAGTTCTCTGTAGCTAATTAACAGGTATCACGCAGAAATGAAACATATGCAAAGCCCATAAGGTCCAAAGAGTTTGAAACCCTTCACTCTAATACCAAGTGTAAGGACCCGATTTTGCTATATACATTTTTTTTTTTAAACAACAAATACGACCAGAAAGAACCGCATTAAGATTTCAAGTTATTCACACGTAATTGCCTTTACTCAATTTTGTTTTTATTTTTTATTTTTTATTTTGGAACATAACATAACATTTACATACTTTAAGCTATGCTAATTAGTAATGAAATACATATGTACCATTCACCAGAAGGCGTGACTCCACTTGCTCTGTTGTTACTAGTACTCCCTTGTTGCCAGTCCCTTATGCGAGTGAAATGATGACACACTTGATCCGAATACGAAGACCCACCGGTTAACCTCCCAGCCTACTCCTTGGGTACTCTTCTTCCCCGCGGACCCCTGAGCTGCAATGGGGTTGTACAATGGAGGAAGAATCTAGCTGGCAGAGGAGAGCAACCTTAGCTCAAGAGTCCCCTCTCTAAAAAATCCTCTACCTCACCAAACTCATTATAGCTTCGTAATCACTGCTTTTTTCATCATATCATCCATCCAACAATAGGGTTCCCAAAGTCCCCTCTTCTATGGCTTGCCCCTTCTTTTATAAGAGTCTTCAAAGATGACACTTGGCATGTCATGCATAATGAATATATATATATATATATTATAATATATTATATATATATATATATATATATATATTATATATATCTTTTTTTAATTTAATAGCTTTGATTATTCACCCTACCCATGTGTCACTCTCTCATCAAGGTCACCCCCAAAATATTATTTACTTAATTTTTTATTTAAAACTAATATTTTCCTCACCTCACAAGATTCCTATTTCTTCTCCTAAGTTGTCTCTTTATTCCCCCTTTTATTCCTTAGATTGTGTTTATTACTTGGAGTCAATTAATGAGTCAATATTTTGTCCTCAATCTACTTCCTAAATTAACTCAGGTTATCTCTTAGAGGGATATTCTTATGTTGGTTGATGCCACATGGAGCTTCTCTACATTTCACAAAATTTAATTTATTTATCTTATTTTAATTCACCTTCCTCTTTTCTTAATTAAGTTTAATTTGTTTAGGATTAATCTTTATCCTTGCAATATGTTTGGCTTTCCCCTTTTACCTAATTAAACCACCTAATCTACCTATTATTTTCTAACATGGGAAGGGTAGGGTTTTTAAGGTACTCTATTTTATTTCTTCCTATGATTCTCCTTACTCCAAGTTTTATTTTTGATTTAATTACCTTGGTTTCTAATCATCATGTACCCCTGATGTAACTTTACCTAGTTTTCATTCCTTACTTATACTTATTTATTATTATTTACTTTTAATGATTTCAAGGGTGCCAAGTTTGGTTGTGCCCTTCAAGAACTTCCCTAGAAGTTCCAAGGGTGCCACACCTAACAGTTTAATTGATGCCAAGGGTGCCAAGTTGGTCGTGCCCTTCAAGAATTTCTCCTTAAATTCCAAGGGTGCCACACCTAACAGTTTAATTGTGATGCCAACGGTGCCAAGTTGGTCGTACCCTTCAAGAATTTCCCCTGAAATTCCAAGGGTGCCACACCACTTGCCCTTCAAGCATCCAGTGACTATGAGGGGAAAGTATAGTGCAACATCATAGACCACTATCATCTCTTATGTTTCTTGCTATAGTGAGACTAATGGTGCCGGGGATCAAGTAATCTACCTTGATGCGCGCCCCCCAGTAAACTCCCCATGAGCGACCCAACTTTGGGACCTGCCGTCATGGCATCGTGATCTTCAAGGTGAAGGTGTTTCAACCCTTCCAGCCCAAGTCACGACAAGAGTGCTAGTGGGTGAGATCAGGGACTCTGTCCCACCCCTCCCATGTAGTTCCATCCACCTGTACAACCCCATCACCCATATGTGATTCATTCGGCCAAGCAACTCATCTGTGCCTACAACCATTAACATATCATTAGAATATAGATGAACATATATAGCAGGTTTCAAAATCGATTTCAAAGATAAAATAATATAAATTTTCATCACACTAGGTGTTGTCAACTCGTCATGTGCGAGTGCCTCTGGTGGTTTTCCTGCCATACTCAATAATAATCAGTAACCAGGTTTTTCAGTGTTAGTCATTGTCATAATCGCATTATTACCATCACCTGGTCATTCAGATCATTGTTCATTGTGAACCAAAACTAATGTAAGTAACTAACATAGGGGATACCTCCATCATGGCTAGCATCATCATAACCTTAATGGAACCATACATATAGATCAAAGCTATCATCATTATAACATCAATAGAAACATGTCTATCCTTTACTACTATCACCATCATGATATCAGAGTACAGATAACCATTAATTATATTGTAATCATAATATTAATAGAGAACATACATAACCATCACATTCATTGATAATAGAGTCACGTTTCTGGATCCTCAGCCTGAGTTACTCATAGACTAAAGTATGTAAGATAATGTCATATTAGAGTCAGGAAAGTAGAGTGGGAACTACAGAATGATTAGATGACTCACTCATAGCTAAGGTGGACCTGATGGGTTTATGAATCAAATTGTTAAATCTTTTTGGTTCCATGGCAAACTAATGTTTCGCATAAAATAGCCAATTCCACTATTTAAGTGAGACAATTAGAATTAGCGGTGGATGACTAAAACTTCAAAGAAAGGTGATTGGTCGGGTTTTCTTGTGTTTTGGCCAATCAAAACGCACCCAATACATACGTAATCCCGGGTTCACAGACGGGGTTTGTCAATGTTTATTATAATTAATATTGTTTAATCATTATTAAAGCTTCTACAGAGAAACTCACCAGCCAAACAACAGAGCCAAAAAACTAGCAGCTATCATTATTGTCTAACTTCAGTTACTTCCTGTTATTCTATATTCTTTAGAAGGAGGTGTCTTTTAGCCTCTTTGTAATTTTTGTAATAATTTTTACTCTAGACAGTTAGGAAAATAATTAAGCAATTTGACAGTTTTGGTGATCACCAACTATCTTGTAAGGTATAAAAAGAGGTAAATTTAGAAAGATGGGGTTCGAATTTTGGAGAACCTAGAGACTAAGCTACTGAATTCCTGATACAACTATTGATTAATGAAGAATCAAAAGTTTTCCATACATTGTTGGGTATGATTTTGTCTTTTCTCTATTATGTGTCATCTTATGTTTTCTTCCTTTGAGTATAGTAATTGAAGTTGTAGGTCTTTATTTTCCTATGTAAATAAAGTTAAATTCCTTAAAGAGCGCTCTTATACTTGAAGTTACCGTCTCTGTAGTTCTTCTAAGTTACAGATAGTAGTTTCTGTATAAAACAACATATTATCTATAACTTCTCCCAGTATCACAAATAGTAGATCCTGTGTTAAACAACATATTGTCTATGAATTATTCAATCTTTCTTCATTCATCATTTATATTCAACAATAAAATGGCATTTTGATGTTATCATGTCACCTAGGTATTGAGGATCAAGAACCAAATTTCCCAGGTCCTTCATTTGAGAACACAATATATAATTGAGTGAAAAACAAGTGACAATATTTGTAATTATTAATGTCTTAAGCACAATTTCTATATAGCCAAGAAATTGGTTTCTTAAGGTACACCACCTTTTATGTTTGGTTTGCAGATTTCGACATCCCTTGAACTGTATTTTGATTATGCTCATGGTGCTAGTCGTAGTACTCAGAATATATCCTTCATAGCGTGGGTTATCTTTGTTCCAAATGGTGAGTTAGTGAGTGTACAAGGGATTTGTATTGGTAGCTCTACCAACAACATCGTTGGGTATAATGTAGTGGTCAAGCTATTTTCCGATGCTATGTCACATGGTATCCACCGTTTAGTCATCAAAATTGACTCACGGCTCATGGTACTACAACTTGCTAATGCTTATTAAATTGGAAGTCCTACATCTTGCGTATGTTTTTAAGGGTTTCATGTTATAAATATATTTAAATTTTATACAATATGAGCATATTTCTAGAAATATAAACACACTAACAAATGCACTTGCTAATCATGTTTTAGATAAACATTTGCAACAAACGTAAATATGTTTCAATACACATCACATCTATTGAAAGAATAATAGAAACACTAAAACACTGTATATATATATATATATATATATATATATATATATATATATATATATATATATATATATATATATATATATATATATAATATATATATAATATATATATTGGTTTTTACAAAATTTGTGCCCGAGGCAGAATATGGCCACACAACCCATATAAAAAAACTACATGCAAATATCTAAGTAGACTAATCAAAGTGTTGATGATAACAAGCCACTGCATGAGTTATCTTGCACATTAGTCAACCAATATGGATAAGCACTCTGATGGCGTGTTGTTGAATTCGAATCATAATCTGGTCTATCTCGGTCT
This sequence comes from Pinus taeda, assembly GCA_000404065.3. NCBI lineage: Eukaryota > Viridiplantae > Streptophyta > Pinopsida > Pinales > Pinaceae > Pinus > Pinus taeda. The sequence goes on from APFE030243439.1 coordinate 48,122, forward strand.
CATTTATCCTGTGTGTTAACCCCTCCATGTGGCACTCCACCTCTATTAGGTTCTCGGCTACATGAATATCATGTAGTGCATCCTTTTCTACTACAACAACCTATATTGGTTCTACTTCTTGTTGTGGATATTCTCCTACATGACAGAGATGAGAAGAACCTATCTGTCAAATAGGCCCCATATGTGCATGAACAAATCAATAGTTTAACCCTTAGAAATATCAAAAACACAAAAAATTTTGTAAAACTTTAAAAAATTCAAATGGTAAAAATATCTTACCTATAATAGCCCATCTCTCACCCCAAGGAAGCACGAGCTTAGGGTCATCACAGAAATCCATCCCTGCATACAGATAATCATTGATCATAATGAATTGTTTATGTAGCCATCTAAAGAAGGCTAGTGAGAAAATGATCGTTGATGGACTTGCATGTCAGGACAAAAAGAGACCAAGATGGAACTATATCCAAAAATTTTCAACTTTCCCTCTCTTGCTTTACACAGTTGTTCTTTCATATTGACCAACACTCCCTCACTCTAGTTTAAGACTGATGGCTCCAAACACTCCACACCTTACTACATGTATGATTTGCTAGCTACATGAAGTGGTGAGCTACTCGCCAATCTGGTAAGTGGTAATATAATCTTTCACCATTTTTTCATCCCCTCTCCCACCTAGGGGATAAATGGGGGCACCTCTCATGGATTAACCTGCTAAAAAATATATGTCTTCTATCATTTCCAAAATCTGAATGCTTGTGCTTGAAACATCACATACATGAATAAGATATGCTAGTAATTCCATTTTCTGCCTCATACTAGGAAGACAGGAGAATTTTAACAATCCATAGTTTTTTAGTGGCTAGATGGTAGTAGGGTCATTAGCTACATTTAAATATTGTTCTTCATGTTCTCTTTCTCTCCAGATAAAGGACATTTTATGCTAATGAATACTTGAAACATAAAGAAACTCATTAGGATCATTTCCATGTAAGAAACTTCAAAATTTTTGAAGGGAAACTCGCAAACATATTTTTTATTTTCACCCAACACACACCCAAGAGGAGAGACAGTGCGTTGTACCCCTCCTCTATAGTATATCCTTACTTAGGTGAAATGCACCTTTCGACCATCTAGGTCGCGTTAGTCCTAGGGAGAATTTTTTTAAATCCAAGGCCCTAAAAAATTCCTAAAACTTGCATGAAAACACAAACGGGACCATGAATCAAAAGATAAAGGTCTTATCTCTTAATTGGAAATGTTGGCACTTGAAATAATCCACTATATTGAGAGTAATCAACTACAAAATATTGAGGGAAAAAACTATTCAGAATGCTCATTGTTGAAGGTAAATGTGAAATGGTAAATATGAATAGTCATTTTGCATATTTATGGTTGTTTCTTCCATTATTTTATTCAAATTTAATGTTTTGACCAAGTCATAACCTATTTTTACCATGAAACAAGTATTTTTAATCCTTTTGTGATGTTTTGAGCAGGTAAACAATTATTTAATAGATTTTTTCATGTTTTGAACAAATTATTTTGACCGAGGAGCACACTTTTATCACTTTTTTAGGCTTCATAAACCTAGAAAAAAGGAACCCCCTGTAGTCCTCTTTCATCTCTTTTCAGACTCCCAAAATATGAAAAGATTGTCCAGCACTTGTCTTTTCAAACTTGGTAAAGTAAATGAAAATATGTCTACTCAGTATAAGTTTAACCCTTTTTCAGACTGAGATACACTGACTACGAAAAATGACTACCTTAGTTGAACATGGCTAAGAGGTTCTCTTGGGTATTGATTTCTTCTTTTTCAAACCTAAGGGACTATCTATGAAAAGGAACACCTGGAGTTATATTTTCAACCTCTTTTTCAAACTCTCTAAACATGAAAATGATGCCGAGTTATACTTTCATTAGGCTCGTTAAAACATAAAATAATGATGGACTTGTCATTCGTGACAGGACTAAACCAATCCTTCTCTAGGTTTGTTAAATATTCTCAAAGGGATTCATTTGAAGGATGAAGTTACAGATCAAGCATATGTTATCCTCCTCAAGCTTGTTAAAAAATAAAGATATACTAACGAGTATGGTTGGGGAAATTGGGAAAAAAGGTTACTCCATTTGTTAATGGTTGTGAGTCACTCTTGAACATGACACTCTTACACTTCATCTTTGTCATTGTTAGGTTGGGAATTTGTTGCCTTTTGGTTTATCATTCTATTTCAAAGCTTCCATTTTTGGTTTTGGGTCAATGTTGCCAACTATATTCAGTGTCATCATTGTGTTCAAGAGAAGTCATTAAGTTAATATCTGCTACAATACTATTAAACCTTCATTTTGTGTTTGTCTTTCCTGATCCAGTTTCATATCAACATCATTTTGATCATTCTGTCTCAAATCATCATACAATTTTGTGTTGTTGATGGGGGATACATCAAGACCCTTCTGTGATGGGCCGCTTTCTGTCGACATCAACTCATTATCAAGGAAGTTTACTTAGAAACACCCCTTGGTACCTTGGTGCTTGCATACATCAATGACAAGTTTCCTCACTCTCGGTGACAAGTTTACATTATTGTCCTTCAACCGAAAGATTTTTTGTGGTGTTTGACATCAACTCATTTATTCACACCATACAAATTGTACTAGAGTAACTTGAGAGCCATTAACATCAACAATGGTTTATATCATGTCTGTAATGACTTACATCATTAACTAGTAGGAAGATGGTGTCTACCATGTTCGACTCCATCTCATAGATTCACATGGTTAGACTCGTACATTGGTTGGTCGTGCGAACAAGATATAAGACCCAGGATATAGTTTCATCCATATGGGCTGTGATTTCAGGAGTAATACAAGATCATAATGTATGATGGCTATCATCATACATACAATCATCCAGTCATGGTTCCACTATCAGTCATCTGTGGGCGTGTACTTTTATCAGTGTACATGTAATGTTAGCTTATGTGCTAAGTATGGGTATGCTTCCATCAACAAAAAATATCATGATGTAAATTTATTCTAACATATGATGATCTCTCAAGCTGTTCTTGATCTTGACTTGTCAAAAGGTAAAGCACTTCAGTCATCAACTTTCATTTCTTACTTTTTTCTTTAGGGGAAATATATTACAGGCCATTTTGTCACATCTCATTAGTAGGGATTCAAATGGATCAATCAACATCCTTTTACCCCTTTTTTATCATCCTTTCACAAATCCCTAAGGATGACTCACTCTAATCCCTGAGTTTCTACCTAAAAACACCTTGTTTCAGTAATTTTAAGGACCAACTCACCCTAGCCCCTTACTTGCCAACATTCACTACTAAGTTGCCCTCCTCTGAACTTGCGTTGATCACGAGAAAGTTGCTCAGTGTTGGAGGGTGCATTGATTCTAGAAATTCAGGAAAGATAAAAAGAGTCTCGAAGCTTCCTCTTCCAAAAGGTTCGAGGATCTATTGTACCGATTTAACTCAAATTAAAATATTGAATCCTATCCTACCCTACCTTGGAGTTTTCGTCCCTTATCCCTTAAGCTCATACTCCCATCAAGAGTGGATCTCAAGCGCAAATTGGTAAGAGGAGAAGAATTCATAAATTACCCCCTTCACCTATATATTTATTATCATCCATAAGCAGGGGGTTGGATTTTGGAGAGTGATTCTACCATTATGATGTTGTTTTCAGAGATATATTTCCATGCATTAGAGTGATTAAAGGTGAACTTTCTGATAAGGAAAGGACAAGGCAACTTGGAGGAGCTCTTCTATAAGATCAAGAACTATTTTTGGTTGTAATTCACTCAATTTCTGTTAATGCAAAGATTTATTTGTTTTCCTATATATGTTGTTATGGTTTCATATATTTCAATACCATGTTGATATATTTGATAAAGTGATTAGATGATGCTGCATAATTTCCATGGATCATTGGTTTGTTATCTGACTATGCATGTTCTAATTATAATGGTCAAAGCTAGGACTAGAGCATTGAAGTCAAGGAAGAAGCGAAGCATTTGAAATATTCTAGGTGGGCTTCATCTAGTTATGTATTTAATTTAAGGAAAAAATTAGCATCTTTGTCTTTTTGTTGTTCTAGGTCAATCTGCCAGGCCTAGGGAAGATACTTTTGTTCTTAGTTGTAGATTATGCATAACACTGGGAATCTGATGCTTTAATCAGCCCATCTGATAATGATTATGTCTTTGATGACTGTCATTTAGCATATAATTTTTCAATCATCACATCTAATGACAGTTGTATTACACCCTTTGATTTTTATGGTTTAACATCGCACTATTTAGGTACTTGTCAAGTAGTTGAGGAACTTCCGCACTTACTGAGTGTTATGTCAATTCCTCACTGTATTGACATGTCTACTAAATACAAGAAGATTTATTTCTCCTCAAAATATTCTCATCGTAATCCCATTCCTCTAATTGAAAATTCATCATTTCAAATATTTTGGGTTGTCAAGAGGATTGTCGTGAATTTTACGATCCAATCATTGAATGGTTGGAGCAGTCTTACCTGGCAAGATCCTTCACAAATAACAAGTTTTGATATTTCCTTGCACTTGCTAAATATTTCAGTGTAGATAGAGACACATTTGCGAGAATATTTCGAGCTTTGTTCAATTATGGTTCTCATTGAAAATATGAGAATGTAAATTGGTTAGAAGTAGTGGATATGGCGTATCCTTTTGTCGACAAGAAAGACCTTCAAATGTTTTGCAAGCTATTTAGGTTCTTATGTTCTTTGTTGCAAATTACTTTATATTTATTTTAATTGTTCATATCTTTGTGGGTGCAGGTTAGAACAACTATGATGGCTACATTGGAAATTTCATTATCCATGACCCTGAACTTCTAGTTGTTTAGGTTAGGAGTAGGCTTTGTTGCATTCTAGTTTCCCCTTTCTTGCATTCATCATGCACTTGAATTTATTAGTATTCCTTTTTTTTCTAGATTTTGTCTCTCGTTCTATTTTGTCTTTGGTTTTATTGCATTTTTGTGTGTTGTATTTTCTTTCCTTTTGTGTAATAAGACTTTGCAAGAAGGATTTTCCCATTGGCTCAAAAGAAAATGTGGAAAAATAGAAAAGGACTTTGTGACACTGCAACATTGACTAACTCTCAATCCTTCTTCTTTGTCTTGGTTACACCTTTTGATAGATGATGTTCTGACAGAAAATATGATCCTTGTGTTAGCAAATCATTTTGTCGAACCATGATCTACATGTCTATTCTAGAAAACCTCATGCCTACACTTGGTCTTTATGTTTCAGTGTTTTTAGGTTGATTCAATCAAGTAGAGGAGGGCAAGGGAAATCCAAACGATAAAACATGCAATATCAAAGGTCTTATATATGCTTCTCTGAAGGGACAACCTCTCTTGCTCTCAATAAGTCAGGATTCACCTTTCACACATGAAATAAATAAGTTATGATGCACAATCCTATATAAAAAAATAAATATGACGAAAGAAGAGAAAGGATTCCTATGTAGAGAGGTGAAGTAAGAAACTCTGTCAGGGTACTTTCGAGGCTTGCTAGTAGTAGAGCAATGCTTTTGTTCCTGAAGTGATCCCGTCGGGGTACTGTCCAGGCCTGTTGGTAGTGGAGCAACACTAGAGATGAAAATATACACTCTAAAAATCTAAATCTCATGAACTTCATTAATGTTTCTTGATTCGAAACATTTTTTTATCACTGACCTTATGTTTGTGTTTAACTGAGTAAAGGAATGAAGGGGACTATCTTTATGCATCAAGTAAATTGGGAAGCTATGGTAATCCTAATGATGTATCAATACTCCCTGAAGACTAGATCCTTGACGAAATAATTGACTAAGGTAAGGAAGTTCAATTTCTACCAATGTGTCTCCAAGTGTTGTCATTATGATAAAGACCCTCCAAAATTTGTCCTACACTTAAATTTTGGAGCCTACTATGGATCTCATGATTAGACATTTTGTATTCACTTCTTGATTAGTTGATGCTTTTTAGCCCCCTTATTGGATTGGAAGTGTTTAAGTCACTTGCTCACACATGCTCAGTCTATAACATGCATGAGTGCATTATTTTACATAATATTGAAAAAGCATAGGATGGTCCATCGAGACTATGCCTATGTGATATCCAACCCATGTTGACAGTCAATGCGCATTTACATCGACAGTGTCTCACTTCTAGCTATGATTGTACATCCATTTTGGTGAGTTTTATAAATTGTTGCTTCACGCACCATTGCTTTCGTGAGTTTCATTTTCATGTTCTGAGCTATCGTTTTTGCTTCCTTTTCCTTTAATTATTGTCTCTTTCATGTTATCTTTTCCTCACAAGTGTTTTTTTCATAATTATTCGCTTATTGCAAGTGTGGTTCACACATTTATTTTCATAGAGAAAGTGTCGTTTGGTGTGGGAGTTGCCTCTTATTGGAAAGAGTTTTGGTTTGTTTCAAAGGGAAATGTATGTGATAATGAGTTGTTATTATGATTTACACATGTTCCATACTCATTTCCAAAGTTTCACAAACTGGTGCACAAGTGTCATAATTGTCGTCGCAAAGTGAATCTTTAGAGTCACAATTGGAATAAGCTATCACAATGTTATTGCATTGTGGAAAGTATGTTGTTCATGTGTTACGAGTGTTGCGTGTTGTGTCATCAAGTGTACAAGTGTGTGATCATTTTCAAGTATTTATTTTATTCAACTTCCTCTCACTTATCCAACACCTAGTCAAAATTGAAAAAATGTCCCAAATGGGACACTCAAATTCATCCATCCATGATGAACTGCACACTATGTAGTCTCAATCCTCAAGCACACACTTGTCTCTTAGAATTGTGCAATGCGCATTCTCTTCCTCCAAAAACTGTGCATTTCACAACCTCAATGCTCAAGCCCAATCCCTAAGTCCTAGAATTGTGTAATCTTCCACTCCAACCAAACAAGCACTATGCATTACACAGTCTCAGTTCTCAAGCCTTAGTCTCGAGCTCTTCAACTATGAAACTTCCCAATAACCTAGCCTATTTTCCTTCCAGTACTATGCATTTTTCAATTTCAATGCTCAATCCCTCTCCTTGGCCTCCAAAACTATGAAATTCAAACCTCTAGCTTGGATCTAACTACTCATTGCAAAATATCTAAGTTAAAACCTAGCTCTTAAGCTCCTAATTTGTACAGTTTCATAATCATTAGGTCTGCTCTACCTTCTAGAACTGCGCAATTAGCTAAAATATTGCAAAACCCCTTAGCTCGTCTCACTCAGTCCCAAAACTGCATAATATTCTTGCCCAGTTCAGCATGAATTGCACATTGCATAGTCTCAAGGCTCAATCTTCACCACTAACTGCTTGAGTTGTGCAATTGCATAGTCACTAAGTCTCTTCCTTTGCCTACAGCCCAGTTCTCACTTAGTCAGTGGATCAACATGCATCATCTGAGACTAGGAGTTTACTGGACTGATGTCCTCTTGTCATAAGTGGATTGCAGATGCATGTACTCTATCATGCTATGGAAATATGATGAAGAATGGTATGGATAATGAGGACATGCTAGAAGACACATATGGAGTAGAGGAGATAACATGATCGTCACGTGAGAAAATGAAGTAAGGCTAGATTACAATAGAAGATCAAAGATCATGATTGCATGAAGACTCTTTCTAATTCGCAACCCTTTGGAGGGTGGATATGAGGAACACATGATATCTCTCATGAAGGTCAATAATTGCACATATCTTGTTGAATACATTAGAGAAACAAAGAATGGCTTGACATTTCCATGTCATCATGCAATCCCTGTCTACAGTGTCATGTCGTGTCTTGTCATGAGTCATCATATGCAACATCATTATGGTGGATTATCTAATTATCTATTCAAAATGGTTTGTAAAGTGGAAGTCCAAAAGATGTACAGAAAATGAAGAGTCATGTAAAGTTGAAAAGTCATGGGAAGTCAAAGAGTCATGAGGGTATACAAAGAGTCACAAGGGAGGTCAAGCATCACCCCATTGTTATATATACACCCTCATTATATGAGCAAAGAATTTTTCACCTTGGATCCTACCACAAAGAATTAGAGAGACAGGCTAGTTCCCTTGGGGAGAAAGGAGTGGCTCCAACACTCCACTATTGGGGCTAGTGGTATTTGTTCTATACATGTGTCTTGTGACCTTTACTTAATATTAGGAGCCTTGTGGCCAATGTGTTCTTCCTGCATAGATTATGAATATTTATAAGACTATTCTGTGGATTTTTGTCATTCATGCTTTCTTTCATCTATGGTAAATTAGTTGAAATATTTCTGTTATTTCAATATTTATGATATTTATAATGTTTTGTAATGGTTGCTATAACTATCGTATCCTTGTGGACTATTCCACTATATTTTAGACAAATATTTCTTGTTTATAATGTTTACAATGAATGTTGCTCCTTACAGACTATTTCATTGGATATTAGAAGGATATTGTGTGTATATCTGTGTGTCTACAAGGGTGTTACTATTACCTCTCTCCTAGAGGCTCACTTTACTTTCCCTCCGCAGTAGAATAATCTTGACACACGTACAATCGTACACTGACCAGACATACTCACTTTTTTATATGAGATTACCAATGCATAACTCTCTTGTGCTGGAATTTTTAGCCAAGGAAAACATATAAGAATACATCGTAGTCGAGCTGATATCATGAATGGGGCTCCTATTAAAAACGGTGTGAGGTCTAATTGGGACTTCACATTAGGTAGACCCCCAATGTTGATGGATTTCCAGCACTGTCAACACTTTAATAAATTGAAGGTTCCAAGAAATAAAAGTAAATTCTCACTATCTTGTCCATATATTGGAAAGTCGGCCATTACCTATCATTCTATTTTCATTGTGATCTCTTCTCTAGTATATTTTCTTTTGAATCTTAAAATTGAATATGTCATCAACAACTCAAACATGCTTCCAACTTTAAACGATTATGAGTTTCAAGTATAGATCCTCATTGATAAGATTAATAAAATATCCCTCATAAAAAAAATCTTTTCCTTTCATTGTTATTTTCTATAGGGACATAGGTGTTAGATTGACTTGACACTTCATCAGTGATCACTGCACCAATTTCTAAAGCAAGCATTGAGCTACCTTCATCAGCTACACTCTCATTTCCTAGTTTATCTACACTTTCACCAAGGTAAGTACTACCTTTCCTTGGATAAGATTGATTTGTATTTTTGAAGGGAATGAAACGAGATATATATTTATAACCAAATCATAGAGATAAAATAAAATTTGACTTCTATTAATAAATGGAAATTGTTTAAACTATATACCTGCAGAATGAAAACAAACTAGCTCAAGTGGTGGTAGCTTATCTCTAAGAAGAGATGTGATAGCTACGCACCTTCGCTAAAATCTATTACAATAAGGCTCAATGGATTTTTTATTATAAATAAGTAATGAGAAACCATAAACATAAAAAATCTTTACCCTAGAAGATGAACCACCAAAGGCTTTTGGGCCTCGATGGGTAAGTTGGAACGTCAACATCATGGCGTCATTACTTTGGCATATAATATTTTTTTTTCGTGCATGATATCCCATTGTAGATATCTATCTAAGAAGTACATTTTACTATTAGTAGTTGAAATAATAGATTTTCTCATGCCCTTTTCCCCAAAAGGTTCCATTTAGAGCCTCAAAGTTCAGGACCTAAAATATGCCAAAATAAAAAATTTGTGTTATGAGTCAGTGGAATAGGAGGGTGGCCACCAATATCCACCTATATTCAATCCTTCCCATTAGGAAGTAATCTTATCCATTGTGATGACAACCTCCATGAGATGGGAAAACTCATATTGAACTTGACCCTATGTGAGCCACATTCTTTGGTGTAAGAGTATGTCTGCTTTGATGACTCAGTATTATAGTTAGATCCTCTATTGGAAAGTGTTTTCAATTTGTGTTTCCATGATATAATCAATTGTGGCCTACTCAATGCAATCTATATTAATCTATATCAATGTCAGATTCTTTGTGATTTCTTATGTGTCCAACACTGGTGGAAATTATTGCTAATGCTAGTCCACATTAAACACTAGGTGTAGGCCAAGGAAGGGGGCTACTTATCTCGAAATAATTATCACCCGCAAACTTGGTAATGGTGTAAGGTAGATAGTGGAGTGTCCAAGCTTTCAATGGGATCCTACAAGGTGTTCTTTCTACAAATGCAACCAAACCTTGTCTCTCACTTGAAAATTGTGGGGCACTTGATGTTGATGATCTCGCTGTATGTACTTAATATTAGATTTTGTAGCATATCATGCACCTAATGGAATATGTGTTGAATTAATTGAATAAACTTGGTATCTTTTACAATAAATTAAACATGTGCATATTATTCCTATGTTGTTGCAAGGGGTAGTGTGACATTAATAGGACCCAATGGTTGAAATCCTAGATCCACCTAAAAGGGGTTGCGACCAATTGAGTTATGGATATATCTATTGTAGTTGTGCTAAACATAGGGGAGAATCTCATATCATGTTAATGGATGCTTGGAGTTGTACATGCACAAAATATTTAGAATCATCCTTTTGATGACATATGTTTGGCGATCAGTATGGGGGTGGAAGAAAGTTGATTTGGTAAGCTTGGTGTCAAGCAATTACTCAAGGTTGGAATATAATATGCTTAGGAACCTACTATCCTGATATGATATGATGGTATATGGTATCCCAAAATGAACCCACACCCATTTGAAGAACAAATTGGTAGTGTTTTCTATCATTGACACACTCTTCTTACAGGTAGCTAGAATAACCATCTTAGAAAATCTTTCAATAACCACAAACACATAGTCATTACCATGCTTAGTAGAAGGAAGTTCAAGAATATATTCCATTGATGTGGATTCCCAAGGCTATTTAGGAGTACAAAGAGGGGTGTACATGCATTGCTTCTTAATCCCTTGTTTGGAAATGGTGCAAGACCTAATTTACTTACCAACATCTTGTCGATGTTTCAAACAATAAAAATACTTCACCAATACTGACACTATCTTCCCCACACAAAATTTCCATGCTAGCTGACTATAATGTTTCCCATTGATGAACTTGGCATGCTCCCTTTGAAGAACACAAAGGTGACCCAAGGAGCACACTAATGAATCTTGGACATGGAAGTCACAAACTTTCTTTCCTACCATCAACATATGGTATGTGAGAATGAACTGTGAGTCATTGTTGTATAGTTGTGGTGATCTAGAGGAATCGTGCCCACAAGAGTCAAGAACTATGGTTAGTTTCATAACCAAGGTCTTACTAAGCCATTCTTCGACATGATTAGTGCTACCCTCCTTATATTTTACGTTTAAATGGTATTATTGGAGGTAGGTGGACCATTTTTAGAGTGGAAATTCTATAAATTCCATTGTTTTTGCATAAATTAAAGTATCCTATGATCGATGTGGATGATTTTCTCCTTCCACATAATATATGTTTTCCACTGATGGTAGGCCTACATGAAGGGATAGATCTCCATATCCTAGGTGGGGTATCTCTAGATAATATCAGAGAGTGTTTCACTATGATAGCCCATCGGATGTCCTTGCTGAATGAGGACTACACCAAAAACATAGCCAAAGGTATTTGTCTCAATATTAAATGGTTGTTACATGTCCAAAAATGTGGGTATTAGAGCATAGCTAAGGCAGTGTTTCAGTTCATCAAATTCCTTCTATTGTGACTTAGACCCTTTTCTTTTTCTCCATTCTTGGTCACTTGACTTAAGGGCCAATCGATATAATAGAACCCCAACATGAATCTTTGGTAGAAGTTAGCAAGGCCTCTAAAGTTGAAAATATTTGTTATATTCATTAGGGTTGTTGAATCTCGAATGATTTAGGTCTTGGCTAGACCCACATGCACACCTTGATCATCAATAATGTAGCTTAGGTATTGGAACTTTTTCATGCCAAAGGAAAAATTTTCCAAGTTAGCACTTAGCTTGTGCTACTGCAGAGCGTGAAGCACCTACTGAGTATGATGCAAGACTTATTTTTAACTCTTCCTAAAAATGAGCATATCTTCCAGATATAGAACCATGAAAGAGTTGGTGAAATATTGTAAGATATTATCTATCAGCCTCATGAAAGTTGTTAGGGAATTTTCCAAACCAAAGGGCATGATCAACCATTCAAAAAGAGCCACCTTTGACTTGAAAACATTTTTCCACACATCAATTAGTTCTATTGGTCTTGGTGGTAGCAAGACTTCAAATCAATCTTACTGAAGTACTTGGACCCCTTGAGCTACTCAAGGAGGTAGTCAATTTGGGGAATTGGGTATCGATTCCGAACAATGATTTTGATCAAGACCTGATAATAAACGTAGAGTCACCAAGTCCCACCTTTCTTATACATGAGTATAATTGAGCTTCTATACGGTGAGAAACTTGGTAGGATGTGCTATTTTTGGTGAACCTCTTTGATATGCCTCTTGATATCCACATTTTTTGAAATAGAGAGATGGTAAATTGGCCCATTGAATGCTTGAGTTGATAGTGTAGAGGTACCCGATGGGTGAGGAGAAGATGTCTTTGTATTCTTCCATGACTATATCCACTTGCCTTTATTTCATGGAGGGGACCTATGTGGAGGCCAAGGATGTCATAATAATCTTATCCTTAATTTGATATTGAATAAGGAAGAAGACAAATTTCCCAGTTTGGGATATCACATTACTACATTTCTTAGTAGATATGAAAGAAATGTAAGTAGGAAAAATCTCCTTTGGTATCTTGTATAGTTGTCTACCCAAAGTAATAATAACACTATAAGGTTTATACTCATATACAAAATGATGTTTCCACAAGTATTGTTTTCCTAATAAAACATCACAAACTTTAAGAGGATAAACATCACACAATATCTCTTCCTTGAAAGGCTTGATTCTATAGGGAAGGCAACACCATTGATTGATGAACAGATCTCAAATTTCATGGAGCCACCCAATGGTGTTTGGATGTAGGCATGGTGTTTTCATAAAGCCCATCAACTTAATGACTTATGATAAGATGAGGTTATTTTGAATCTCAGTATCAACAATGAAATGAAGTGGAGCACCCTTCACCCATATTTGCAAGTGAAAGAGGCACTCACCTTCTTCTGAATCTTCGGGCTCACTTTGTTGGAAATTGTTTGTGGTAATAGTAGAACTAGGTTCTGCATCAGTGATTTTCTTCCCCTTGTCTAGGTCTAGTTTAGAGATATAACATGCATCTCACTCTGAGACCTTTATCTTTGCCACCAATGGCTACCTTATACAGCATTAATTAGTGTTATGAGAGTGGCTCTTGTCGAACTCACACCACTTTCCCACTCCTTTATTTTTCTTCACATTACCATTATTTCATCGTAGTTTAGGTTGTTTCTTGTGGGGCAGTCCACCCTCGCTCTATCCTTTTATCTACATTTTAGAGATGCCTTTGCCTTGTTTCTACTTTGAAGGATTCAAAGATCCAAATCTTGCTTATTATGTTTAAAATTTTTCTTTATTTTGAAAAAATATAAAAATGTTGCACCAAGTGAGGAAATGTCTAGGAAGCCCATTTTTTTTGGATGTATTTGTGCAGAAAACCATTGTACTTGAGCACCATATGTTATTCAATATTTGATACCTAGCTAGCTATGCAAGGTATGAAAGATATTTATGAACTCTATCACTACTTGGTCCCTTTCATGACGTAGTGTGATCCATCTCATGTATGTATGCTTTAACCATATACAATAATTACCTAAAAATGAATTCTTAAAAACAAAAAAATTATACAATGGTGAGAACATAAAAGTATACAGAAAGATTTTCTCTTGGAACCTAAACTCAGAAAACCAGATTTATTTTTCATTATATTCCTTTCGATGTTACAATACATATATATACATGTCAAATAATTCATAAACCCCAATCCATTAACCCAATATTATAACATAACCATTGTTCCCTTAACCAAATCTACAAAATACCATGGGAAAAAGGTATCGCTCCCAAAACCATGTGCAAACAACCATGCATAAAAACATGGGTAGGTCCTCTCACCATCTTTGGTTCTACCCCACTTCCTGTGGTATGCACAACTATTATTGGTCCACATAAAAATGAATTTTCCTGGGGCACTTCCTTGGACCTCGTGTACGGGGGATACTATCCCCTACAAATCCCCTGGCAGGGGCGGCTAACACCCCAGTGCAACCCCCCCATTGCACCCAACATAACATAACAAAATGTGCATCTAGTCATGGAAAGAATATAACAAATGCCCAAATTCTCCCACTTATTATTTTTTTTCCACATAGGGGGCCATAAGAGTGCTTAGTCATTAGTCTAGGGCTTTAAAGCCCATTGTTTCTCTACAACAAGAAAATTTATCAATGCTCACAAACTTTGTCAATGCATCTGCAACATTCTTCAAAGTTTCCACCTTTACCAACAACACTTTTTTGTCTTCAACTATATCACTACAAAGTGATATTGAACATCAATGTGCTTTGTATTTGAATGATAAGCAGGGTTTGTTGCAAAGAAAATCATGCTTTGGATATCACATTCTTTCCTTACAGCCCATTTTACCATCCTCATACTTAAACACAATATCTTCAACCAAACAAGTTCCTTTCTCGCATGGGTGGCTACCATGTATTCAAAATTTGTGGTTAAAGTGCCACTGGAGACTGTCTCTTTCTCATCTAAGTGACTACTTCCCTAAATAGGTTAAACACATACCCACTTGTAGATCTTCTTTGATCCAAATATCCATCCCGTTCTGCATCAATAAAGCCATATATGTCCAACATTGTTCAATCCTTGTCTTCCTTGCTAGCACAAACCATAACCATTGGTGCCAACAAATACCTAAAACCTGCTTAACGGTTGTCCAATTCTCTTTCTTGTTTTTAACATAAAACTACTCAATACTCCCATTGCATGTGAAATGTCTCGTCTAGTACAGATCATTGTATGCATTAGGTTACCAATTGCATTCTCATATGTAACACAAGACATGTCCTCTTCCTCTTCTCGTGTCTTTAGACACTGCTCAATAGATAAATTTACACCTACAGGAATAGGAACCTTCACTGGTTTATTATCTTGCATATTAAACCTCTGCAATATTGTCTCAACATACTTCCTCTAGTTTAGAAAGAGCTTCTTCTTTTCCCAATATCATTTGATTTCCATGCCCAAAATATATTTTGTAGCACCAAGATCATTCATGTCAAATTTAGAGGACAACTGGGTCTTCAAATCCTAGAGAATTTCTTTATCATTTCCAATTAGCAACATATCATCCACGTATAAGACCAAATAAATAACATGGTCAGCAATTAATTTAAAATACACACAGTGATCAACTTTTCTCCTTGTGAAGCCAAGTACCCCTATATATATGTATAATTTTTTTTTATACCACATCCTTGGTGACTTCTTTAACCCATAAAAATGCATTATTAATTTGCATTCCAATTATTTCTTACCCTTAACCGCAAAGCCTTATCTTTGCTTCATGTAGATCTCTTCTTCTAGATCCCTATGAAGAAATGTTATCTTCACATCCATATGTTCTACCTCAAAATCAAAAGAAACAACAATAGATTAAAGTAATCTAATAGAGGCTAACTGGGATAAAGATATAACCAAAATAAATTCCCAACACCTTGGAATAACCTTTTGCAATGAATCATGTTTTGTATTTCTTGACCTTTCCTTTTGCATTCATATTCTTCTTAAACCCCATTTTTTCCCCATGGGGTTCCTTCCAACTGACAACTCCACCAAATCCCAAGCCTCATTTTTCTCCAAGGATTTCATTTCTTCAACCATGGCCTTTTTCCAAAATTTTCCATCCTTTGAATCCACTAGGTCGCTGATATTTCTAGATCATCATTAGTAATAGATAATGAAAATTTTTAAAAGAAACTAGATGGACTATACCTTTCTAGTGGCCTTCTCTCTCAACCTGTTCTTCTTAAAACTAGAGTCTCTGGCTCTTGTTCTTTTGATTCCTATTCAACTCTAGAGTCTGATTCTTACTCCTTTAGCTCAAAATCTATATTTTTTATTTTTTTTTCCTTTAGTAGGACTTCATGTTTAATAACATCTTTCACTTCTCTAAACACCACATCATGGTTGTATACAACCTTCCTTGCTTCTAGGTTCTAAAGATTATAACCTTTTAAACCATCGTTATACCTAATAAGGATGCACCTTTCAAATTTACTATCCAAACTCGTTATTTTCTCCTTTGGAACATGTGCATATGCATTACAGCCAAATACCTGAGGTGTGAGAGAGGGTTTATTACCAATCCATACCTCATGTGGAGTCTTATCCTCCAACGTCGATGAACGTGATTTTTTAAATAGGTAACATGTAGTATCCACTACCTTTGCCTAGAATTCTTTTCTTAATTCAACACTTGTTTAGCGTGGGATCCCCCAAGGGAAGTTTTGGGGCTAAAAGCCCTTATTTTGGTCAAATTTTGTAATCCAAGTGTAAAGACTCCACATTTTGTGGTTGCAAAGTGCATAGGTATTAAAGAGTCATATGGTTGTTTGCCCTTATTTGGGAAATGTAATGTTGGGTATAAAATATCTACCCATGGTCCGCAGACCATGGGATTGTATAAGTAGAGCTAAGCTCTAAGTAGTTAGGATCATCAAGGAGGCATCGACATGTATGAGAGATAGTTCTGAGGTAGAAGTCTAAGTTTGGGTTGCAGCATAGTTTGAGGCTCTGCAGCTGAGTGTGTAGAGGCCTAGAAGTCCACAGCTGAGTGCATGGACCCCTGTAGCTAAGTGTGCAGGGTGGGTTGAGTCTGTAATTGTCCAGAATTATCAATAAAGAGAAGTATTCTACAATTTCTGCATCTTTCCTTCCTATTTATGCATCTTGTTATGTTGGGTATGAATTTCACTTATAATGCTTATATGATGCGCGAAAGTATGTAAATGTGTTGGTTAAGCGAATGCAAGTAAGAACATTTGTTTACGTGAAGCTAAATAAGATTGGTTAATAAGAAAAGTAAAACACTTAGCCTAGTTTAGGAGATATAGTAGTTCATTGCTCGCAATGCGAAGCTCCCTATGCCATAGGTTAGGGCTGTGAAAAATCCAATTGTACCCTTTCACAAATGTACTGAAGGGTGGAACATAGGGCTAAGAAACCTGCGAAAAGGTAGCTATAGCCAGAATAAACTGACATCATGACCATCTCAAGGGTGTAGAAACTTTCTTCCAA
Source organism: Pinus taeda (assembly GCA_000404065.3). Taxonomy (NCBI): domain Eukaryota; kingdom Viridiplantae; phylum Streptophyta; class Pinopsida; order Pinales; family Pinaceae; genus Pinus; species Pinus taeda. Next base: position 65,426 of record APFE030243439.1, read on the forward strand.
CATCCCTCCATACTACTTCAGGTGAGACTTCAGTCTGTGCTATGTGGGTTTATGTGGAAAGGGAGAGTAGTGTAGGGCTTTGTTTAGCTAACTAACGCTAAACCTCTGTCAGACCCACTCAAGCCAACAAATGGTTTTTTTCTGGGACTGGAATCTACATAAGAGATGTGCGATGTCATATCATTGGAATCCAACTAAGAAAGAAATTGAAAGCTGGTTGGAAAGAATGATCCATGAGTTCGCGGCAAAAGAGAACAAAAATCCGCAACTAACAAAAGAATAGTCGTTGGACAGATACCTCTATATGGAGATCCAAGAAATTGTTTTTGCCTCCTTTCCTACTGAGCTATACGAGTGGATTGTGAAGCTAGGTGGAAACTTGACAGTCCTATTGTGTAGACCCCAGAGCTAGTGCGAAGGTTGTAAGAATTGAAGGATAAGATCACCTGCACTGCTAATAATTGGCTTGATCACGTCATAGGAGGATTTGTGACTAAATTCCTAGTCAATACCTCAGTTAGCTATAGCGAGGCAGAGCGATGCTTCTTCAAAGGACGAGAACTGGATGAGAAGCTAAAATGTACAATTCACGAAGCCAACATGAATTTGATAGAAGGACAACATTGCGAATGGTTTGTGGCTTCGCTACTACCACACTTATGGAGTGCGTTATCACAGCAAATGATAACAACTCGGGCAGAGGCCTTAGAGATTTCCATGAGAATACATGAGATTCCATTGCAGGATCCTAATCTAGGAGTCCAGCAGATCCATGCGCAGTTGAAGAATTTGTGCCTTGAGATGCAAATTCTAAATCAGGACAGGACGGTTTGACCAGAGGTACGCGGGGAGGTATGGTGCTTTAAATGCAAGAGTCGGGGTCATGACAAAGACCATTTCCCACTATTTACAAATTACCTTGCAGGAGGAGGACCGATGCCATTAAGGCCAAAAGCTCAAGTAGGACCTAGCGTGGTGTTTGCTTTATGGTGCACTATCTGTCACATAGCTAGAAAACATGCCACAGATAACTACCACTTGTTACAGAAGTATGTACAAGCACTGCAACAATCGTTCTGCAACTTTAATAGATCAGTAGGACATGATAAGCATACTTGCAGAACTTACAAATTGATGATGGATAGAACTCTCGCCTATAGGGTTCAGGCTGAAACATGGCCCCTTAACAAGAATGAAATGATGGTGCAGACAGGATTTAACGGGTGAAGATGAGGTCGAGGCGAAGGATGACCTGGTAGAGGTCGAGGACAGTTGACTTTCCACAATTGGAGAGGGCGAGGACACTATGCCCATGATTGCACTAATCCAATGTGTCCATCATGAAAGTATTGCATGCTACTTGATCATGAAATAGAAGATTGTCCTATGATGATAGCTAGGATATGTGACAAAGGGGTGTTATGACCTCCCCTGACTCAGAACCTACAGATGATGAGGGTTGAGCCATGCAAGGAAGATTTGAATGTAAATATAGTGCTTCAGAGTGGAATCACGACGAGAGATGACAAGGGGAAACTACCAGAAGAAAGTACATGGGTTCGCAATGTCTCGGTGAAAGAGGCTATGTTTGATTTGGAGAGCGCTCAGGAAGCCTTCATGGAAGCTAAGAAGAGCTTCACTGACACCTATACTTCAAGAAGAAAGGATAATCCTGAGCCAAAGATGGACCCCTCTATGCTCACAACTTTCCTAGAAACATGTATGAAGTTACTGTGTGACAATAAGGCTGTGAAAGGGCTACAAAAACTCATCTATAGATGCATTGGAACCGTGCCAAGTGAGGCGCGCGTGGTACAAAATAGCGGTAAGCATAAGACAAGGACGGGGCACGAAATGAGACTCACTACACAGATTGGAGAATACAAAATGGATCAGGTCATTTTGGACTAGGGGTCAGATGCGAATGTCCTACCAAAGTAGACTTGGGAGCAAATGGGGAGACCTACGCTGCAATGGTCTCTAATTCAGCTAAGGATGGCGAATCAGTAGAAAATCATACCCATGGGGCAACTGCTGGGGGCGACCATGGATATTGAGGGAGCGAACGTGCTGGCAAATTTTGAAGTAATGGAGATAGTGGATGACAAAAATCCCTACCCTCCTGGGAAATGATTGGGTTACTAATATGAATTGGGTAATCAATCGGAAGAAGAGAAAGATGATATTTGAGAAGAAATCACTATGCGTAATAATACCCCTGGTTCCTGTCGAAGGATCGCACTATATGGAACTAGTCCACGATTATGAGAGTGATGATGAACTAGACTGCCTCTATAAGATAACAACACGAGAGTAAGACTGGGTGAATCCCACCATGGGTGGATGGATTACATGGGATCGCGAGAGCTCCTGCACTTGCCGCTCCACTCAAAGTCATGCTCTTCATGTTCGGCCTGCTACTTTGTAGTGTGCTCCTTTACTAGCAGGGCTTTCTCCACCACATCTTTCCTTCGCTTCACGGCCAAGTGATAGACCACCTATTTTGCTGCCTCCTTCTTTTTATTCTTCGTGGAACTCCCCACGCCTTTGCTACTTCCTACAACTTGATCGGATGGAAAATGCCAATATGTTGGCAATTGCTTGATATCCTCTTGAATAGCATCATCCCTAGCAAGGTAAGGTAGGTCGAACCATTTCTGTTGCACATCCTTCCACGCCCTGATATAGACACAGTGGAAGTCTACCTTAAAATTCGTGTATTCTGATAGATGCTCAAATACCATTGGGGACAACTGCAAACTTTAGTTGATGGCCATGCGAAATCTCGCCTCCATCAACATGCAATAAACTTTGGTCACTGTGACCCATGTGGCATCCTTTGTCACCCAAAGGGAGCCAAACTAGGCAGCCTCCAACAATCCTTTATCTAAGGGAGGAAACTAGCTGTCCTCCAGCAGCTCCTAAGCTACTATCATGATGGAGAGAAACAACCACGCATAGTGGAAGGTTTTGCACTCATCATGATCCTCATGACAATTCGTGAGGAACTTGCTACAAAGGTAGTGCGACGTATTGAACTGCATGTCCTTCGCGCACTGTGTAGCCAATGAAATTACGGGCATCAGAACCTCATCTGCATGACATTTTCTCATGGCCTTTCTAGCTAATATTTGTGTAGCAATTTTCACTGTAGGGTCAGTGATGGATGTGATGGAGTACTCGCGCAGATTTTTTAACCAGCTTGAACTTTTCCTTCATCTTCTCTACCAGGTCGCACTCACTCGTCTTTCCACTAAAAGCCTTGGTCGGATTCAAGCCTGATTGCAGTAATAGCGTGATCCAATGGATCAACATATCTGTAATTGGGATTGGTGTGCTCACCCACAAACATCCTTCATGGACCAAGGTCAGCAACTGATTGATACAAATGAGGTTGATGTTGGAGCAGTGGTAGTGGAGCACCCACAATAGATTCAACAACCCCAACTGATTCACTCTGCGAATCCACTCGACCGGCTCCAATGCGGTGACACCAGATTCCTTGTAATAAAACCTTTTCATATAATTCTCTGTCACAAGGTGGGGTAACATCTCATCGTATACCAAATCCCAGTCTTCCAGCTTTAAATGGGGCACCCGCACCAGGCGCAGTCCTTCAAATGTGATACTCTCGTGCAGCAGGGGCATGTGAATTATGAATTTTTCTATGTCTAAGTCTTTGGTTATCTTCACTTTTCCTTTACTAGGAGGGATATAATCTGGCAACTTGGAGATAGTCTCCATGACCTCTGCATCTATATCCTTCATGCCCTCTTAAGCCTTCTTGGGCTTGGGGTCTTCTCTCACTAGTGTAGGCTTCGATCGAGGAGACCTTGGTGCCATAGGCACAATAGGCAGAGCCTCCATGCTGACAACCTCCGGATCAGCTCCATCAAAGGTGAGAGCTCCTTTAGTGCTTGCAGTTTCACCTGGTTCGGACATCATGCTAAGAATAAATCACTAGGTATCCTCAGGTAATTTATCAAATACAGAGCTAGTGACCAAATCTGCAAAAACCTAAGGACACAACACAAAGAAAAAATTCTAAGGATACAAAGTGTTCTTTTCTGGACAACCACGCATAATTTATAAGCGAATTTGAATTCAAATTTGACAGTTCTCCTCAAAATCCATCCATAAATGTTGATTTGGTGGTAGATATTCAAAGATTTCATTCTTAAATTCAGCCTTAAATACCACCCCCTGCTCCTCTTAACTGTCTCCTCACTATCAAATCATGAACAATGACTGTAACGGTCATTTTCTGGCTATGTTGCACTATACCTCCCTCTGGAGCATAGCTCCCTTCACGCCTCTCTTGTACAGCGACATCTACCCTTTTCGTGTAGCCCCCCTGTATTGCAGCTCTACAAACTGGGCAATGTAGTTTATAGTCCCACGCTCCCTTGCAATTGCCTCGAGTGCTAAGAATGTCCTACCGTCATGTAGTCATTGGGTCAGATCTCTTGTGTATGGCTTCAACCGACTTCCATTTACCCTTCCTGCAAATGGTTCTACATTCAATTTTACAAGTTGAACTGCACCACCATCTGTCATTTCTTTGACGACATATGGCCCCAACTAGTGCATCTTAAAATTCCCTGGAAACTTAGAAAACATACTATCATATAGTAAAACTAAATCATTTACCTTGAAGGTGCGTAATTTGATGTGTCGATCATGCCAAGATTTTTCACGCTCCTTCTAAACCTGCTGATGGAATACAACCCAAAAACTATCTTCCTCGAGCTCCATTAGCTGCGCAAGCCAATCTTCGAAGGCTCTATGGTCCACCATTCCTATGAAAGGCACTATGCGTAGACTCGATAAGATATATTCCATTGGAATTACGGCCTCTACACCATAAATGAATTGGAAAGGTGTATGACTTGTTATCTTTTTGCAAGTAGTTATGTATGCCCATAACACCACTGATATGTGCACGTCCCAATCATTCCACTATGCATTGCAAATCTTCATCAATGCATTCTCCAATATCTTATTGAAAGCCACCACTGTTCCATTGGCCTAAGGATGATATGGCGTAATCTTTTGATGGTAAACCTAGAACTCCTCTATTAGCACGCTAATATTTTAATTGAGAAAATGTGTACCACGATCGCTCATCAATACCTTCGAGCAACCAAGCCTAGTCAACACATATTCTAACAAAACCTTTGCCATTGTTTCCCATGTACAATCCTTCATAGGTTGTGCCTCTTCCCATCTGGTCAAATATCTTGTCGTGGTGATGATGTAGCAAGCACCTATTTTCTTTCTAGGGGGCTAAATCAGTCCTACAAAAGAAATGGCCCATTTCTCAAATGGTTGCAATGACACCTGTGGATTTAAAGGAAGCTCATCCATCCGCAATGGCCTGCCCATCCTCTGACATGCATCACATGCCTTACAATTTGCTTTAGAGTCTTTATGCAACGTCGGCCACCACAACCCAGCATGCAAAACATTTTGCATTGTTGCTTTCCCTGCATAATGTCCTCCTGCAGCTCCTCCATGAGCTTTAACAAGGATACTATTTCATTCAAAATTGGGAACATAACAATGAAGTATCTCATCCAACCCCATCTTATACAATTGGCCAAAAATCATTGAGAAATCTTTCGCACGCACCACCAATTATTTTTTCTGCTGACTGGTGTAGCCCTCTGGAGCTATTCCTATAGCCAGGAAGTGGATAATGTGTGCAAATTTATTATCTATTGTGCACACTATGAAGAGATGCGTGTCAGGTAGCCCTTCCTCCAAATTAGTAGGCTCTTCTACTGTCTCAATGCGCGACATATGGTTAGGCCCTGCATTCAATCTTCCTAGCTTCACAATTACTTCAAAATCATATTCTTGAAACAACAATGACCACCTACATATCCCCCCCCCCTCCCCCAACACAAGCTTATTGACTAGATACTTCAATGCAAAATGGTCTATGTACATCTTGAAATGTCCACCTAGAAGATAGTGCTTGAACTTTTGTAGCACATAAACCATAGCCAATCCTTCACACTCTGTTGTGGAGTAATTCTTCTCAGCCTTTGGCAATTTTCTGCTCGCAAATTCTATAGGGTGATCCAATTCTACTTTGCCATCTTCTGTTAGCACTACTCCCAATGCAATACACGAGGCATGAAAGTGTACATGAAATTCTTTCTTCCAGTCTGGGAAGAGATAGATCAGCGTGGTAACCATTTTCTCCTTCAAGACATCCAGACTACGCTGACATTCTTCATTCCAACTAAATGTAACATCCTTCTTTAGTAACTTTTCCATGGGTGCGATAATCTGACCATAAGCCTCGATGAATTTTCGATAATACCCGGTATGGCCCAGCGTTGTGCGCAACTGTTTAGCACTCCTTGGGGCTTCCAAATTGATTATTACCACGATCTTGGTAGGGTCCACTATAAATCCTTGCCTACATACCACATGACCTAGAAATATCCCAAAGGGGATACAAAACAAGCACTTCTCTAGGTTCAACACAATCTGATACCTTTGGCACATATCCAACATTAAGCATAGAGTCTCTACATGGCACTTGACAAACCCAAACACTATCCAGTCATCAAAAAAGACCTCCAAGAATTTGCAAATGAACTCTTTCAATGCCGTGATGACTATGTGAGAGAATATTTCCGGTGCATTCTTGAGTCCAAACGACATTACTATATGTTGAAAATCACCCTATTCTGTCACGAAGGTTGTCTTACTCCAATCCTCTAGCATGAACTTAATCTGATGGAACCTATAGAACCCATCAGTGAAGGAATATGCTTCTTGTCCTCCCACATTGTCCAATACTTCATCAATAAATGGTGTTAGAAAGGGATCATGGACATAGGCATCGTTAAGCTTTCTGAGATCTTTACAAATCCTTATTTTATCCTTCTGCTTCTTTTCTTGAACTACCATTGGACTCACCCAATCAGACTCCTCCACGTTTCAATAATACCTGCTTCAAGCATCTTGTCCAACTCCAAGTGGAACTTTTCCTTGCATTTTTCATTAAGGTGAGATGGCCTCTGCTTAACAGGCTCTGCATCCTATTTCAGAGTTATTTTCATTACTCCCAAATTGCCTATGATGCCTTTCAGGTCTGAAAATTTTGTAGGGAACAAATATTTATATTCTCGGAGCAACTCAACTACTTTATTACTATAGCATCATCCAAAAAATCCCTAATCTTCGCAAACTTTGGCTTCGCCTCTGTGCCAATGTTTACATGCCTAGTTTTCAATGATGCGGTGATGTATGGATTCTCTATCTGTGGTCCCTCTACCTCGTGGTGGCCTTTAGTTTCTAGGATGTTAATATTCCATGGATCCTCATCCTCTCCTTCAGTAGTCACATTATAGCACTCTAGCACATGGCATAGTTGGGTGCTCCAATCTGGTTGATTCAATTCCAAAGAATCCTGCAGTGTTCTGAAGATCGTTGCCTTAACCTCTTGTAGGGCTTAGTCAATTCTTTTGAACCCATATTCGAATATAAATGTTCTCACGAACCCTTTTCTTAAGACATCTCATTCTGCAGTGTTGTGGTGGAGGTCTGTCTCCAATTACCTAATTATATGGATTACATCAAGAGTGTGATAGAATAAATGCACCTAATCTAGCTATGGCTCTGTTCTATATACCTTAGCCCATTTAGCTAAGTGATCGTGTGGATCATTCCTCCCATCATACTTCTCTGTTACCCATACTTTAGGCTAACCAAACCTTATTCTCATCATTCTTCTGTAATCATGACACTCATCAAAGTTGTCTTTGTGCATACCCCACCACTGAGTGGGTGTACCACGAAGTGCCCAGTCCAATGCCCGAAAATGGTAATCCTATGGAAATTATCTTTTAAAATCATCCAAAAATTTATCCATGTTAGTTAAACCATGATAATAAGGAAAATTTCTTACCTCCGAAGACACACAATGCAACAATTTGATCATCATGTTGCAGTGCAATGTGGAAAGTTCATGCAACCTATTTTGCCAATGTTCCAACTCTTCATCTGAATCCAAAGTACAAGAACTTTCGTGGTCCCATGAAATTTGTCCATCAGCTATTAGATTAGCGTAGTCTTATTCTCGCATTGTTATTTTATAGATCTGATCCAAATCATCATCACTCTCCTCATAGTCGTGGACCGGTTCAGTATAGCGTGGCCCTTGTGTAGGGTCCAATGCTACTACAATGCAGAGAAATTTCCTTTCAAACGACATTTTCTGCTTCTCCAAATTGATGACCCTATTCATATTGATAGCCCAATCAATTCCTAGGAGAATTGGGTATGGATTTCTATCATCAACGATCTCTATTAATTAAAAATCATCCAGCGCACTCACACTTCCTATATCTACAGTAACCCCCCTGCAATTGTCCCATAGGGATCATATTCTGCTGGTTCGCCATCCTTAGTTGAATTAGAGACCACTGCAACACAAGTCTCCCCATCATCTCCTAGGTTTCTTAAGCAATATGTTCACGTTAGACCCAAAATCCAAAATAACTTGGTCCATCTCATAGTCTCCTATTGGCGCGGTAAGCCTCATTTCGCTCCTTGTTATTTCCTTATGCTTACCGATCTTTTGGACTATGTGGGGTCCATCAAAAGGGTTATCCTTACCAGAAAATTTGTTGATCAACTCTTGTAGCCCTTTCACAGCTTTGTTATCGCGCAATAGTTTCATACAAGTCTCCAAGAATGTGGTAAGCACAGTGGGGTCAACCTCTGTAGGTACACTCGTATCTGATAGTTTGTTCTAGCTTCCTGAGGTAGAGGCCTTACGAAATCTTTTCTTCACTTCCATGAACATTTCCTTTGCATGATCCAGATCAAATCCAACTTCCTTTTCTAGAGCCCTATGGACCCATCCACCTTCTTCAAGCTGCTTTCCCTTATCATCACCAATTGTGATCCTGCTTCAAAGTAAAATATTTACATTGGGATCCTCTTCATAGGGCTTGGCCCTCATCATCTGTAAATTTTGGATAGGTTGCTGAGGCTTCACCTTCTTCTCCTACATTTTAGCTATCAATATAGGGAATTATTCTATTGCGTGGTCAAACTAAGTGCAGTATTGACATGACAACAATGTCTAGTTTGTAAACTTGCATGCGTAGTGTCTTGGTATTCCATAATTATAGAAAATAACTTACCCTCTACCTCTCCCAGGTCATCCTCCTCCTCGGCCTCATCTGCGGACTTGATATCCTCCACACGCTCCACCAACACCCTGATCTAGAGGACGGGGTTCTGCTTGCATTTGATACACCAGTGTTATGTCCATCATTAATTCATAGCTACGGAAACATTGTTCATCATGGCCCACTGATTTATAGAAATCGCAGAATAATTGTTGGGGTGTCTGCACGAATTTTTGCAGCAAGTGGCAATTGTTCATTACATGTTTTCTAGCCACCTAATAGATAACACACCAAAGTGCGGGCCCTGTACTTAGTCTTGCTGGAGCTTCCTACCTCAGGGGCATTAGACCTCCCCCTATATTATAGTTCGTGAAGACACTGTAGTGATCTTTCTCATGCCCCTGGATTTTACACTTGAGGCTCCAAACCTCTTCATGCACCTTCGAATGAGACGCTTTTTCATTTTCTAGACTTTGCAACTCCAAGCAGAGGTTCTGTAATTCTGCATGCATCTATTCAACCCGCAAAGAAGCATCCTGAGTGGGCATTTCATGCAATCTCATCACAATTTCCAGGGTCTTCGCCTGAGTTCCTATCTTCTGCTGCGATAAAGAAACCCTTAGGTTGGGCAGGAGGGAGTCTACAAACCATTCGTGGTGCTGACTATCCATGAGATTCATGTTAGATTCATAGATCTGGCACTTCAATCTTTGATCTAATTCATAGGGCGTTTCGCTAGGCCTCATCATGATTTCCTTGAATCTGAATACTGGTTGTGATTCAGACTTAGGCTTACCAAATTATTTGTTTAGAGTTGTTTGAGCAGTACTTAATGTACCATGTTAGCGTGTGATCCTGCAGAGTGGTAACCAACTGTGGATTTTTTATATTGTCATCTATAATTTTTTGTGTTAACCATATAGCCTTTGCAACAAACCAAAACTGATCCGAATCCTCACTTCCTAAGCCCTTGAAAACCAGCAACCTCATCGTATTCAACATGTTGACCAATGCCGGGGGTGGTGCCGGTGTGCGTGAAGGTGTATGTTGTGGTGGTGAAGGTGGAGGTGGTGTGGGCAGTTGAGATATCTGCAGAAATCCCTACCTTATAAATTGGACAATGCTCTGTGGTGAAGCCTGTGCTACTCCCTTGTCATCACTTGACGGAGGTCTAATTAATGGATTATATTCAGGAACTATTATTCCTTGATTTCTAAAACTTTGTTCGCTTCTCATAGATATGAACATCAAGGTAATGGCATAAGCCACTTTTCACACAAGAGAATTTGAATCCAAGTATTCAAAGATCATGGTTCGTTAAAGAAGTGTCTCTCTGCTTCGTTGTAACTTACTGAGGTATCAACGACAAACTCTGTAACAAATCCTCCAATGACTCAATCAAGCCAATGATCAACTGCACGTGCGATCTTATCTTCAGAAGCTTCCAACCTCTGTACAAACTCCAAGGTCCACACTATCGGGCTATCAAGCCTCCACCTTCCTTGGCTGTCTACCAATTTAGCAATCCACTCATATAGTTTGATTGGGAAGGTGCAAAAGAAGATTTCATGTATTTCTATGTATAAATATCTATCCAACCAATGTTCTTTTGTCAGGCGTAGATTTATGTTTTCTTGCGCCACAAATTCATGGATCTTTCTATCCATCCACTTCTTAATTTCCTTCTTGGTCAATTTCGAGTGAGGCAGCATCACACATCTCTTTATGCAGATCCCAGTCCCCGCAACGGAACCATTTGTTACCTTAGTGGGTCCTGACTCAGGTTCAGAGTTAGCTGTGCAAAACAAATCCCTACTCTACTGGTCCTTTCGGCATCAATCCATGGAGCGCAGACTGAATTCTCACCCGAAGCAGTATGGGGGGATGCTGGAACCATGTTTATGCACCTAGAGACCAGTGTGATGTCATTTTGTGCCCTAGATCTGTCTTCGCACAAATTGATAAGCCCTTATGGCTTATTGATGTAACTTCCTTTAATTAGCCTCTAGACCTCCGCAAAGGTCTACGACTGGCTTTTATAGACCCTGAAAAGGTGAATTAGGCACTTACGTGCATCATAGATTATTGTTAACCCAGTATTTACTTAGATCTACTTAAGTGTTAAATATTTTTAACATCCAACTATACAATCTTTGCGTAAGCACTTAACATCAATTACATTCGGATAAAAATATAGATCCAGTAAATTTTCACATAAATACATCATTATTGCACAAAACCATCATTTATCACAGCATAAAACACACTCATTCGTAATAGAAGTAAAGAGATAAAACACGGGAATTTATGGAATAATCTTCTTTTATTGATATTCAGGTAAGCTTACGGACTCAGGACTTCCCTGTGCACTCAACTACGAAATCTACTCTAAGCCTCTGTGCACTCAACTGTAGAGCCTTTCTTCTACCTTCTACACTAACTTAGACTCCTCTTGTGCCCATAGAAAATTCTATTCTTCTTCCTCATTATTCCTTAGAATCTCTAAGACACACCTATTTATACAATCCCATGGTTTGCAGACCATGGTAGATCTTCAAAAGCTTACTCAAATTACATAAAAGAGGGTAAAACCCTTTTTGACTCTTTAATTAACTATGCGCTTCGCAACCAAAATTTGCAGAGACTTTACATAGTTATACATCAAAACTTGGGCTTTTGCCCAAAAATTGACCCAAGGGATCCCATCACAACAATGCCAACCACCGAAAAAAATCAATCTGATCCAACTTCCAATGCCAAGCTAATAAATTACTGAATAACCAATACTGAATTGTAGTTGAATATACTGCAACCAATCATTGAGTACTAAATCTGAATACCACCATGAAAACCAAGATACTATATCAAATTTTAACTGTGAAATGCCAAATCATTTAGCATAACCATTGTCTTGTTAGATGCAAAGTCAAATCAATATTTTATACATCAATTGAAGTCAATATCCTATTAAACCCTTACCAATCAAACAAGATGCAACATCAATTTTCCCAAAGTTTCATCATCAAGATCATAAGCCTAGAAGATAAGTAGCGACATGAAGGAAAGAATGAACAATAAAAAATATGAAGGAGCTTTGTCCAAGAGATAAAAAAACAATATGTTATGCAAAACATGTGTCGAGCATACTCATATATTGTCTCATCAATCATTAGCAAGCCATTCCACTAAGCCATATCTCATTTCTCAAAGTCAAACTTCATGCCCACAAGACTACAAGCATTATAAGGAAAAATTATAAATGGTCTTTGTCATAGTAGGTCACTTAAGAAATAATGATATTCATTAAATTTATTCAACTATAGATCAGGAAAAGTATGGTTTATGTCACCATTCTTTTGTCACTTGGGTAGTATGCAAAGGAAAAGAATCAATTAAGCAGACTTAGTCATGCAATCTCAGCCACACACAATTATGAAGCTAAGATTCAACACCTTGAATTCAGATCTCTACATATATAAGAACATATGAAATCATCATTAATGCAAGGATCCCACTGAGATCATGCATTATAGATCCTGTGGACCTAATAGTCATCAGGTTATCATATGTTCTTCATGAGGGTATCTACCTCAAACTTTCTTGTGCAGTCCTTGTTAAAAGAATTCATTAAGTACAATAGACTGTAATAGGGGACTATTTTCCTTTTACTCAGAATCTAAAGAAGAGAAGTTGGACCTCTTATTTTTGTTTGTATTCTTTTTTGGTAAATTTAATTTAGCTGAGTTTCAGAAACCTTTTGCTATGACTTATCCAACGTCTTCTTCTATAATGTTGCATCCAATTGATGTAAAAATAATTACATTCCGTTTATCAACTATTTTACCTACACTAAGAATGTTTTGTTTTATCCCTTCCACTAATAATACAATAGATTCTTCTATATTCCTAACATCAATATCAACATTACCCATTCCTAGTACCTTTATGGATTAACCATTTACAAGAATAATCTTACCACTCTTATTTTTCTTGAGAGATATAAATTTGTCCTTATTTCTAGGCATGTGATGAGAGCATCTGTTGTCAATGTACCATTGATATTCTTCAACAAATGCACATAGAGAAAGGCCACACCTTGTTCTTCTTCTTTCTACTTAATATGAGGAGTGTTAACGGATCCATCTTTTTTAGCATTCATGTTTAGTTTCTTTCTTTGCAGGGAGTCTACTTGTTGTCTAAATGAATTCATCATCTTGTTCCTACATTCTTTTGCTACTTGTCCAAACTTGTTACATGAATAACACCTTACATGACTAGATAAGAGATCAAGAGAGTCATAATATTTTTACTTAGTATTTCTCTTATTACAATCAATAACTTTGTGACGAAATGCATTACATGAAAAACAATACCCTTGAAAGAAGTTAGAGTACCTCAGAACTGGTGATCTTCCCATGGAATAACTTTTATTTGAGATATGAATAATATTCTTCTACAATTAGTTGTAATATGTCCATAGTTATGATATATAAAACATTCAACATCATTGTTTAAAAATGTTTTTATTATTATTAGGAGAAAATGATTTCCTTTGAAAGTTTTGTTTCCTTAGCTGTTGATATGGTTAGCCCGAATTTTCAAAGTTTTCTTTGTTAACCTCAAATTTCTTTCCACAAGATTATGAGCTAGATTATCCATTAACCATTTCATGGAATCCAAGGCCTAATTTGATGAAAAAGGATCTTTGACTATTAAGAAGATTATCCAGTTTCATGGTACTATTCTAGAATTTCTAATGTTTCTTTTTATGCTAGTTTTCCTGTTAGAATGCTTACCTCAACCTATAGTTTTTGACACTGGTCTTCCTTCTTAATATATTGATTCATCATTTCTTCTTCAATATTTATTCCTTATTCTATTTTTGTTCCTAATTTAGTAATATCTTCCTTTATCTCATTTTATTGTTCTTTAAATACCTGAAGTAACTCCTCATTTCACTTGTTTAAATTTTCTAGTTTTGATCTCAGAGAGTCAATCTCATCTTCAAGTCCTTCACAATATTTATTCATTTCTCTAAGTTGGTTTGTTATTGTCGCAAAATTCAATGATTCATCATGATCCCTATTTCCATATTCATGCAAAGTTTTCTTAAGAGTGTTAACATTTTTCAAAGAGGATGCTACTTTTCTTCTAAGATTAAGTACCTCTTCTAACATGTATTCTTCTAAATCGGTAACTCCATCTAACATAAAAAGTGTTGTTTCATTATCATTATCATCTTCTGACACACAATTATTTTATTTAGGAACAATATTACATGTTGGTTCACTTGATGAAGAGTGTTCCTTTACATGTTTTCCTTCTCCTTTCTAGATGACCTACAGATTATCCCATACTTCCTTTGTTGTTTCATAATGCATGACTTTCTCTAATAATGAATCATGTATGTTACAAAATATTACATTTGGTTCCTTCCTATTATTTGAAGATCTTGCATTGATGGTGGAGTTTTAGTATAACCATTATGGACTAAATGCCAAACATCAAATTTGAGGGCCATTATCCTGGAATTAATTTCTTATTTCCAATTATGATAACTAGCATCATCAAGAATAATCATACCTTTATTATCCATTATTTACGACTTTCCTTGTTTTGCTACTAATTTTCCTTAATCTATGAATGAAAATATTTCCATGACATTGGATACATCACTATCACTGCTTTCATGGCTTGGCTTCTTCCTTTATGTTCCTTTCTTCTTGTGCTTATTTACCATTGAACCTTATCCACTCTCAAGAGGTTAAGTTTCTACTAGAGAGACATGCTATGATACCAATTGTTAGAAATACTAGGGGGGAATTGAATAAGTATTTCATTCCCAAATTATACTTCCCCTAACTTGTTCTTTATATTTATAGTTATTTTTAAACCATTACACCATTTAGCAGATCACAATGTTGCATATATAGCTTATTCAATAAACCATGAAAAACATCAAGAATAAAACATGTAAACCATAAATCACATCAACAGATCGGACACATATGGAAACAGGGATTTTAGATGGAAACCTAATGTGGGAGAAAAACACTACTATTGTTGATCTGTGTTATTTTTATTATAAATAAATCTTCTTACAATTTTGCATTAACATAGACTCTTGTCAGCATGAAAGAACTCACTTGTGGGAGGATACAACCTCCACTCATTCTATAGAAACCACTGGAAGGGAGCTACAACCACCTAATCAAGTTTACCAGCTCCTACCAGAAGGAAGCTTTGTTGATGGTGCTAGACTCGCCAACATTCAAGGGGATCTCCCTAGTAAGAAGTCCCAACTAGACTTCAAATTGTTTGGAGTAGCAGTCCCAACACTGGGTGGTAATCTAGTGCCTTGACTGTCGTAGTGCACAAAGGTAAGTATAATGAATTTGGTCAGATGAAATTGTGTGACCTTGCAATGAGTCTAGTGAGCTGCATGGGGATTCTAACAAATGGAGGGGAAAATGAAGTGTTCCCTTAGAAGCCAGTAATGGTACACAACCTGAAAGGAACACACGAGTGGGATGACATCACAAGCTGAAGCAGAATAGTCCACAAACCAAGGTGAGAGGTTAATCGAACAATACACCTTCAACAAGATTCATATTATTGCAAGAAAAATACTTCATAAGGAAATGTGTACATTAAACAACATACATTTCTAAAGTAAGCATAATAGTCGAAGTACAATAACAATGTATGCAAAAAACCATGTTGGCTCAATTATATTATTAAGTGAAAGTTTCATCCACACATACACTATTGATAGCCACTAACCCCAATAGTGAAAAATTACAATCAAGACTGCCTGCTCCTCCAAAGAATTGTACTCGATGTATGCTATGGAGAAGCCAAGGCTCGTCACAATACTACCATGACTTCTCTAAGCTTAAGCCTAGCCAAAATCTTGGATCCCAAAAGCCCGTTCTATGAGTTATGAGGTTCTATTTATAAAAATTGGTGGGGTGAGCCTTGACATTCCTCTTTGTGGCTCTTTGACTACCCTCATGAATATTCAATTTCCTTTACAAATAACTCGTTATATTACATAGTGAATATTCATGTTCCACTAATGACACTTGGAATTTCACTTACAAAATATAGATAAATAATATACATTTTCCACATGTACCCATGTAAGAAAAAATAGGCTAGAGATAGCCTAACAAGACAAAACACTATGACTTCGAAGTTTTGGGAAAGACCAACTTAGAAACCTCCACTTGGTGCTTTCCGGTCACATGACAAGCTTGGTACTACATGATGGTGTTCCAAAACCACTTGATGTTGTGTTCCTGAAGGCAGACTTTTTCCTCCATGGCATACAATTGTATGGTGTCAAAACCTGTATTTGAATCATTCTAAAGCATGCATAACATGATGTTGATCTTGACAAGACCAATGTTGTACTTCTACATGTTGTGTGTGTTTCAACTCCAAGTCATCCCTGGTGGCCTGTCACCTTAGCTTCCCCATGTACCCGTCGATCTCTTGCCGGACTTGGTTCTTGTGCTTAGCTTTGGTGAGGGAACCCATTAATGGGATCATGTGTTTTTTCATCATGACATCAGAACTCTTGTGCAACCATGCATATGAATCCAATATGTTGTTGATGAACGAGGTGAGAGGACCATAGTTCTAGATCAACATCATAACCTTTGCTTTGTCTAGCTCTGCCCAAGACTTCATCATCTTTGGCAAGTGAAGCAAGGACACTTTGTACCACATTATCCATTCTTGCACATGGGCAATGGTAGCATGTATGTTCCTAAGAGTTTGAACAAACTCCTTGCTTTGTTGCTACAAGCCATGCACGTGTATAATTGGTTTATGTAGGGTGACAAATTTATCATAGAGTTTCTGCATGGTGGTCTCAAGTGTTGATACTACATCAAGTATCATTTTCCTCATCTCTGTCATTACAAAAATTGCGCTCTACTCTCAAGATTTTTCTCCCTCTTGCCTAGATGCCTATGAGTTATTTATTAGTTGTTCATTCTGTACCAAAAAGTACTTGACATTGGAAGTTATTTCTCTAACATAGGCCAAGGTGGCTTCGCTAAGGGTGGTAGGATGATTCCATGTGTCTGGTACTATTAACCTTTCCTTCATGAATGTAGGTGATGTGTGATGATCCAGCAAGTGATTGCTTTGCACTTGTACAATATTCTTCTACAATTCGTCAAATGACAGAATGTACACATCCATGACTCAATCATTATGAAGGAGTAAAACATCTCCTTGTTTACTCGTGACTAGTTTTGACACCAGAGGTGGTAGACACTGAGACGTGGCCTCAGTTGCTCTCTGAATGAGGTCAGTGTCTTCATTCTATGGCTTTTTCTCTAACTGAATGTCTATTTGCTCAATCAATTGGGCCATTTCCTGATTGTGCATCTATTCACTCTCTACCTTAGTTTTTGGCTGTTATGACTCCTCAACCTATATGGATGTTGTTTGCTCTATCATTTCCCCTTGCCTTTCTTCTTCCTCTTGTTCTTCTTATCTCTTGTTCCTCCTTCAACTTCCTCTCCATCTCTTGCAACTTTAGTTCTGCTACCTGTAAACTCTACTTTTTCTCTTCCTCCACTCTGAGGTCGGTGTCCTTTGCTTTATTTTACTTCCCCTCCCAAAGGTGCCTGCATGAAGATTGAATACACTTTTAACCTGCAGCTTTGTTCTCCCTGTATTATGTTAGCAACTTCCTCTTTTTGTGATCTTGTACTCGATTTCTTCCTTTTTCTACTGCTATTGGACTCACTGCCATGTTAGTGTTGACTCCTTTTCTATGGACAAGTGAGTGTCTTCATACATTGGAAATTTAACTTGAACTTGCTCAACTGCTTCCCTAGTACTGCTTCTAGAGTTCTTTCGCAAAGCGTCTCCCTTTGGTGCCATGGTACAATTACTGCTGGAGAGAAGTGCTCTACGAATGTGGTACTTGGGGGACCAAAAGGACACTCATGGTAAGAAAAAATTAGCTTTTACGGATCTAACTTCGTATCATGATCAAGTACAAATTAGGGCATTTAATGAGAAGGATTGTGCAATTTTTACCAAGAGGGGTGTTGAAAATAGCAAAAAGAAATGCTAAAATAGAAATGATAAAAATAACACTGCTATAAATAGCATTTCAGGATATATTCCAATTTTTGTTAGTCCCTAAACTAAAATTGAGAATTAAAATTTGAATTTGATCTTAGCGGTTGTTTGTAAAATAATTAATTAATTCATATTGAGTTAATTAGTTGTAGAAAATCAAACATGAAGTCTATGTGAAGACATGTGACAATTTTCCCTTTGATTGAGGAAGTTATCCCATGATTAAAGGAGACCAGGATGAGTTGTACTTTGATTTGTAATTAGTTAGCTCAGTTAACTGAGTTAAGTCCACTTAGATTAGTTCCAACGATTTGTGGAACTGATTGTGAGTTCAATTAGTTACTGCATGCATGCATGTAACTACTGCACTTTAGATAACTGAATATTCTCTCATAAATAACTTATGCATGTCAGTTCAGTCAGAGACCTAGTTGAGATTAGATGATGGGATAGTGTACTATCAGTTGTAGGAATATTCCATTCAGGATATCTCTTGCGTGCAAAATGAATTCATTCCTTAGATATTGTGCAGTTACTTCTAAGTTTGATGAGTGTGTGATGAGGCCAATTCACACAAGTGGCAGCATTGGACCCCAGGAGAAACTGCGCAAGGAAATAGGAGGCTTGGAGGATTGAAGCAAGACATATGTTGTGTCTATTCAGTCTTTGATTGGTGTTGAGGGATTGTATTGAGAGCTTGATAGCTTGTGAGCTAAAGCTTTGTGTAATCCAGAAATATTTCCACTTGTATGATAATACAGATATCAAGGTTTCTAGTCGAGGCTTTCCCTAGAGTATTATTCTCTGTTCATGTGTGATTGATTTCTCATTCTCTATTATATATTTTCTATTTGACCTTGCTCATAATCGATTAAGCTTCCACAAGTGTTTTTGTAGAAGTAGATCAAGTCTTTTGCTTTAGTATATTACATTATCAGGTGATCTACAATGGGAAATTCTACATGGTATCAGAGAAAAGGTGATCAAAGTGAAGAACAATATACAAAGAAGGGAGAAGGGAGAAGGTTGAAGTTCCTGATTATAGAATTCAAATTCTTATCACATCTCAAATTTCACCAATGGCATTCAACAGTTTAAGACTCAAGTATGCTCTTGATGGTAGCTCAAATTATATAGCCTGGAAGGATTGCATGGAAGCAGTATTAGAGGACAATGGTTTGAAGGACTTCATTTATCAATAATTCCCCAAGCCAGCAGCAGCTAATGCTATAGAATTGGAGGAATGGAAGAAATGTGTGGCTAGAGCAAGGAGAATCCTTCTAGAGGGAGTTCAAGACCACATAGTCTCGAGTTCCCATGGGAAGAAAACACCATTTTCAATGTGGAAAACATTGAAAGATATATATCAAAATAGCAGCGATCAGAGGAAGATGGTGTTGAAAGACAAGCTTTGAAAAATCAAGTGTGAAAAGGGCGACATGATCTCTACATATCTGAACAAGCTCACCACATGCAGGGATGAGCTTGGAAGTGTATGGATCACGACAGCCAATGATGACATGGTGAGCCTTGCTCTCCTCGGTCTTCCTAAGAGCTGGCATAGCTACCAAGACTTGGTAAATGGAAGAGAGAAACTACCAGATTGGGAATGACTTTGGTCGATTCTAATGCAGGAGGAGGTAAGGAGAAACACCAGAGGTGGATCTTCATCAAAACAAGATGATGAAGAAAATATAGCCTTAGCAGGTAAGACGAGGAAAGGTAAAGGGAAGGCTTCCCATCCCAAATCCAATTCTTCTCATGGTGGGAAGAAGTTTGACAAATCAAAAGTGTGATGCTTTCATTGTCATGAGGTGGGCCATTATGCTACGAATTGTCCATAGAAGAAATCCAAGAAGGAACCCTCAAAGGGATAAGATGGTGAGGCACTAGACTTATAGTTCAAATTGGATTTCTCATTCATTGCATGCATGGTTTCATCCATCGTGGGATGTGTTTGGTACTTGGATAGTGGAGCCTCTTTTGACATGTCTGGCGACAAGAATCTTTTCAGTACCTTGGAGGAGAAGGATCTCCAGTTGCAGATTGAGATGGGAGATGATAGAAAGCACCGTGTTTTAGGTGAAGGTATGGTTGTGTTTCAGAGGGAGCATAGAGCTCCTCTCACCTTGACTGACGTAAAGTATGTACCGGGTCTAAAGAAGAATATTTTGTCTGTTGTTATGCTTGAAGACAAAGGCTATGATGTAGTATTTAGTAAAGGAAAGGTCTTCCTAAGGCATATCGGCACTGGAAAGACCAAGAGGATTGGGATTTGAGTAAAGAATCTCTACAAGCTGGAGGTAGAAGACTGTGCTGCATTGAGTTCCAAAGCTGAGGTTGTGTAGAACCAAGATGTTGACGAGCTATGGCATAGAATATTGGGCCAATTGCACCATGGGGCCTTGAAGATCATGAAGTAGATTTCCACTAGACTTCCCAAGGGAAAACTGGAGCAGACGGATACATGCAAAGGTTGTACCCTTGGTAGGTATGCGAAACCTTCCTTTTAGGATCGAGACAATAGAGCTGGAGCAATCCTAGAGTGAGTTCACAGAGATGTGTGGGGACCATTCTCTATAGCCTCCACCACTAAACAAAGGTACTATGTTATTTTTATTGATGATTTTTCTCGCAGATGTTGGATCTACTTTATGCAAAATAACGATCAGACCTTCTTAAGGTTTTGTGAGTTTAAATCCTTGGCATAGAAAGAATCTGGAAATAAAATAAGGGCCTTGCATAGCGACAATGGTTGAGAGTATGTCTCCCAATAGTTTAAGGACTTCTACATAGTAGAAGGAATTAAACGGGAGATGACAGCAACCCATAACCCATAGCAGAATGGGGTGGCCAAAAGGAAGAATAGATCGATTGTGGGAGTAGCTCAAGTGATGTTGAATGACCAAAGCCTACCATTTCATTTATGGGCTGAGGCAAGCAATACCGTAGTATACTTGCAGAATAGAAGCCCGCACCGTATACTGGGGATGAAGACACCAATGGAACCCTTTTCTGGGAAGCGACCATATGTGAGTCACTTCAGGGTCTTTGGATCATCGGTTTCTTGTCGTGTGACCAAAGATGCCCAGAAGAAGCTAGATCCAACAACTGAATTAGGGATACTTGTGGGCTACACTGATACACCCCACAATTATTTGGTGTTCCTACCTACTAGTCAAAGGACAATGGTACACAGATATCTGAAGTTCGACGATCATAAAGCCATGCAAGTATCACTTGAGAGGGAGCTCAAGTTGCATGCAGAGGAGGAACTTTCAATTCCTACAGAGGAGGAGCGTCAGACTGATCCGGAGTAGCTGCATGCAGAGGATCTAGGAGTGGAGACATCCACTCATGTCGAGTCTTCCAGAGATGGGCGAAAATGCTCAAGGGAAACTGATATGTTGATGATGGATGTGCGAGACAATCTAGGACAACCATCTTCTCAGCATAGACAGAGGAGGTCACTTGAGCGGTACACTGGTTACATGGCCCTTGTTGGGGAATGTGTATAGTCTGAACCTTCTTCATTTGAGGAAGCAGTGAAGCAACTAGTCATGGTTGATGCTATGGTAGAGGAGTATGACTCTATCATTCAGAATAGTATGTGCGATGTTGTCCCAAGACCTCAGGACAAGTCAGTGGTGAGTTCCCGATGGCTTTACAAGGCAAAGAAGGTAGTTGATGGTAGTGTTGAGAAACATAAGGCAAGGTTTATCGCCTATGGTTTCTCACAGGTTGAGGGGATCAACTACAATGAGACCTTTGCTCCTATAGCAAGGTACTCATCTATCAGATCGATGTTGGCACTATCAACTTAGATGGGTTGGAAGATCCATCAATGGATGTGAAGAATGTGTTCCTCAATGGGAAGATTGAGGAAGAGGTGTGCATTGAGTAGCCTAAAGGTTTTAAGACCTTCTGTTAGTGCTCAAATCTACCTTAGGTTGAAGGAAGGAGGGATTCAAGATAACATCATACCACGCTCAGCCTCATAGCTAGCCCTACGAGGATAGGAGAGGGCTCTCTCCAGGTCAAATTTGGCAAATATAATCGATGGGAATTGAGATGACTGAAATAGAAAGCTAATTTTAGGCTAGATATGAAGTAAAAGGGTTTGATTTGAGTTTTTAGGAGTTTTCGTGTTGGAATAGGGAAAGGCAAATCTGGGCTTGGGGATGAGGCACAGTTTTTGCAGAGGTCTGATTGGGGCAAGGAAGGCGATTGTCTTGATGCTTTTAAATGGAATGGATGGGTATATTATACTGGTGAGAAGCTAAGGAGGGCAAGCAGGTTTCAAGGATTCTCCTTAAACATATGAAAACATGGAAAATCAAACAAATTTAAAGGCAAAGCATGACAATCAATGGATTCTACCTTAATCACTTTATTTGTTCAATTGAAGAAGATAATAGTAAGGAAAATGATACACATAACAACTTACAATTACTGAGAGAAGCACACCATCAAAACATAAAGCTACATGGATCCCAAACAATGCTGCAAAACCCTGGTCTTTCCTTAGCCAAAAATGCAGAGAAAATATGTACAATAGTATGCCAAAGCAATCCCAAGTGTCCAACCCTAAAAATGACTTAGGAATTAAATGATATAGACTATACCAACCCATTCCCTTACCTCTAGGGGTCGAGCTCATCATTCTAGGAGCTGTTTCAACTAATTCTAAACAAAGCACTAAAATCTAGGCAATCAAACAACTTGCCTCTATAAGGTAGGAAACTGATTCATTCATTAAATTTTCATTTTTTAATGAATGAATCCTCTAGAACAAGTAAAAATATGCCAATATTACATCATGATCCTTCAATTACATCAAGATAGGTCAATAATTACATCACAAAGCAAAACTAGTCAAACTAGCTGAATTTCTGCGTTGGAAGATGAAAAATTGGGCAAAACTCCTCTATGAGCCACGCCAAATCCTCTATGAATTGCGCCACTTTGGAGCTGAATTTGAAGCACTTTTCGAAGTCCAAGTGAGCCCAAGATAGCTTGTTGGAAAGCCCTGCCTGTCTACTTTCTAACCCAAGTGGAATTTTTCAATTTGGTGTCCATTTGCCCCTCCAAAACTTCAATCTCCCAATACTGCTTCCTGTGTGTCAAAATAGGGGTAGTGAGGTCATTTTTTGAGTGTTTTTGACCTCTTGTGGACCCAAAACATGCCCAAACTTCTTGGCCATGCACTAGCAGTGATGATTTTTCATGCCAAATCCAAAAATATAAAGTTTTTTCCATTTGGAGCCTCTAGCAAAAGCGAGCGCCACATGGCGCGGCGCATAGGGAAGCAAAACATGTTTTTCAGTGCAAAAATTTTCAAAAATACAAAAATTGCTCCAAATTTCTTGAAATTTGGGCTGTACCTTCTCTATCAAGTGTCATGCTGGGCTAAAGAGGCTTCGGCCAATATCCGAAGACAATCATGCTCCTTTTACCTCTTTTGCTTCCTTATTGCCTTCTTCAATTTCGCCTTTAGACTCCTTATTTGTGCCTTGGAACTCATATTGCGTGCCCTATAATGGAAAGCCATGTGTCTCAACAATGCTTTGTCCCTATCGGCCTTCTCCAACAGTCTCTCCATGTGGATGTTGATTCTATCGAGCCAAGACTCCCAAGACTCCTTTGGGCAGCTTGGCGATTCTCACAGATGTTTTGAAACTCCATGATTGCTTGCTGATCTTCGAGCTATTTTTTCCTCTGCTCCAAATATTTCATAGTCCACTTAGCCGTCTCCAAGTCAAGGGACAAGGTTGTGATCTCTGTCTGCTGCTCCTGGATAATCTCTCTAAGATGTGCATTTTGCAAGCCCATGTCTGTAACATCATCTTAAACGATATTGAAATCAGTCTCTCGCTCACCGGAAGGCCCCTAGTCCTACATTGGCCTTTTTCCTCTGTCCTGTACCTGTGGTGCTGATGTCGGAAGCGAGGCCCCTTCCACCCCGGGCAGAGATAACACTTGCTTTACTGCTGCAAATAACTGCGTCGTGCCCTTCTGATATGTAATGAAGACCGGTATAGTAGCAGTGTGTGGATCGTGGCCCTCTTACTGATGAGAAGGTCCACCAGTCTCATGCCCAACCTCTGAAGGTCCCTGTGAAGCTCTGAAAAAGTCACGAGAGATGAAATCATCCCGCGTGATACCCTGTAATCCAAGCTGATGAACCACCAAAATCTTGATGAGAGCAAAATGGCAAATGTTGTTGAACTGCTGCTTAGGGGTCTTGTGCTGCACAAGGGCGGTCATCCTCTCTATGTTCCAGCATATGAAATAAGGAATGTTCATCATCCTTACCCGGGTGAAATGCATGAGCAACCTGATGTGATAATCATATACTCGGGAGAAGCGACCTTCACAACTGAAATACTTCATGATTAATTTCATTAATAGAGCATATTCATCTTTGAGATATCGGAACAGGAACACTCTCTTGAGTTGCCTCAAGAAACCGGGTTTAATATATGGCTCATAATGTTGCCGGTCAATCTTCTGCTTCTTGTTCCATGGTTCTCCAATGTTCGGTACGCCGGTTTCTAATGAGATAGAATCTGGTGTAAGTGTGAAAGTGAAACCAGCCAAAGTAACTCGATCACCATGTAAATGTAATACAAATAAGCGAGCCAACTCATGATGGACTTGAATAGTAGCAACCTTCTCGCAAAATTCATAACATGACTGAAACTGAAAACAAGAGACGGCAAGAGGGCAGGCCTGCAATTCTGTAAGGGTGGTTGGTTCTTCTCTAACATGTCTGCCACCTTTATGAGGCCTCCGGGGTGCATGTCCCTCAGTGGGTGAGTCACTTTGGGTCTCTACTTCATAATCAGATGAATGAACGGATGTCATAATTGCTGTTGTACAAACTGCCTTGGAGAAAAAGATTTTGGTGATAAAATTGTGTTGGACTGCTCTATTTGTGATGTGGTTGAATTTTGCCACCAAGGGGAAAAATTGCAACAAGGGACTATTAGGAATGGGGAAAATAGTAGGGGATTAGGGACTTTTGGGACTATAGGTATTAGGGAAATGTAGGAGGCTTTTGAGGGATTAGATGTATAGGGTGAGGAATTGTTGTGTAGGGTATGAGGTGTGGTATTTGAGAATTTGGGAAAGAGAATATAGGAGAAGGGATTAATGAACCTAGGGGGGGTAGGAAATTAGGGAATGAATAAAACAAAGGAGAAAAGGGAGGGAGGAGTGACTTTGGTGGCAAAACAATGAATTTGAAACCCTGACAACAAGTTTCCTTGAGGTGCTTTTAGAAGGAGGGTTTGATATGTTTTTTCAATCATTATCATCCATAAACCACCCTAGCTTATCACAAAAGTGGATGAAACATCAACAAGAAGGCTCTACCTAGAAAATCCGCGCAAGTGATGGACAATTTGGAGAGATTTCAAGCAAATTTGGGCTTTCAGGTGTATGCACTGCGCCATCCCAGTGCGTCGCGCCTCTCCAGTGCACCGCGCCACCTGCTCTATGCGCCGTCGGCCGGCCAAACTTCCTCCAACTTCACCCAAATCACGCACTAACTCAACCAATTTGCTTTGAATGGCTTTTATTTGAACTTGGCATGCAAATGACATTTATCTTCATGGAAAACTCTTTATAAAGACATGGATTTGATTTTTTATTCTTGAAAACCCATTTTTGTAATGTTTGGCATTGGCACTTTTTGACATTTTAATACAACTCTGTGATTTGAATTTCCTTTTTGATTTTTGACTGAAATGATGAAATTTTTGGCAATTTTTTGCAGGGGTAGCTTACATGGAATTTGGCAAAGGAGACCAGGGCTGCGCCTGAAGAATTCAACAACTGAATTTTTTTTGAAAATTATTACAAAAGATGAAATGTCGAATTTTCTTCAAAACAAAGTTTTGAAGAAAAGTCATGATCCATCCAGATGACGATGAAAATATGTGAAATGACAACATATTAAGAACCTCCCTCTATCCTGCTGGCTTTATTGGACAGCTTGAAGACACAACTTTTGAAACCCTAGACCTAGTGACTGAAATGACACTTGTTGATCAAAGGACTAAAACAGGGCTATAAGTGACTCAAACACTTTATTTTGATGAACAGACCTGAGCCAACGGTGCAAGGCATGAGGGATAATTAATAACAATACCCTTCTGTCAGATTATGACATGCTCCTAGCAAAATGCAACTGAGTGAATCGAGCGAGACACCTAAAAAATGAAATGCAATAAGAGAAAAGATCTCTGACGGAGGGATGTAAAGACCGACTCTAACACCTTGTACCAACACATGTGGTTTGCAGAGATAGAAGCAATAAATTTGTGGTATCATAGACTTAATGTTGTTGGTCTCTAAAATATAGAGAGATGAATAGGCGAGCAGGAAGGGCAAGAGGTCACAGAGGCAGACTTGAGGGTAATGCAGAACTCCAGGAAGAGATAAGGAGACTACAAGTTTGGTTAGAAGCCATGGAAGTAGGGAGACAATGGGATCCTGAAGGCGGAGATGTTAGTGAGGTCGAAGAGGAACTTGAAGAAGAAGGAGCAACACGTGTTGAAGAAGCTGCTAAGATTAAGTTGTTGAGAGTAGTATTTAGCTCAAGTTCAAGGTCAAAGCCTGAAATCTTTATTTACAATGGCAGTTTGAAAGATGAGAATATAATTTATTGGATAAGTGAGATCAACAAGTATTTTGAGTATGACGAAATTGACGAGGATAAGAGAGTCAAGTTTGATGTGACAAGGTTGAAATACCATGTTGCACTATGGTGGGACGATGTACAGGCTGAAAGAAGGAAGAAGGACAAACCATTGATACAGAGTTGGGATAGAATGATGGCAAAGATGAAGAGTAAGTTCTTGCCAAAGGATTACCAGCTAACTCTTTACAAACAAATGCAAAATCCTAAACAAAAGATAATGACAGTGAGGGACTACACCGAAGAGTTTTACAAGGTGAATTTGATAGAAGGCTATGTAGAAGATACCCTAGAGAAGACAACAAGGTATATCAATGGTTTGAGGTTAGATATCCAAGATGAAATCAACATACTTTCTCTAAGGACAATAGAGGAAGCATACCAGTGTGCCTTGAAGGCAAAAGAAATGATAGCTAGGAAGAAAATATGTGGCAGAGGATGTGATTTTACCAAAGGGAAAGGACAGAAAAATGGAAGAGGAAAGCCTCCTGCACAAAAGAATGATGAAGGAAACTCAAATCAGCAAGAGAAGTAAGAGAAAGAAGGTGGCAGTAGAGGAGGAAGACCATACTAGAGAGGTAGAGGTAGAGGAAGAGGAAGAGAGACTATCTACCAGTGTTACAAATGTAACAAATTGGATCACTGATCTTTTGAATGTTTTGAGAATGATAATACGGGACATCAAGGTGCATACATAGCTCAAACTGAAGCAGTAGAGGCACAAGTACCCGAGGTAGAGAATCTATTGGAGACTGGAGAGGTGTTGATGATGCACAAAGTCCTGTTAAAACTAGCAAGGGAGACTATTGAACCAGTCCAAAGAAAATCCTTATTCAAGATAATGTGTAAGGGAAAAGGCAAATGCTGCAAATTGGTGATTGAGAGCAGAAGTACGAACAATCTAGTCTCCCAAGAAATGGTGGAAAATTGGGATTGAAAATGATTAAGCACCCCACACCTTATAAGGTATCATGGTTCCAAAAATGACACCAATTGTTGGTACATGAACAAAGTGAAGTTGAGTTTTAGATAGGCAAGTATCAATACAAGGTGCTCTGTGACGTAATTCCAATGGATGCTTGTCACATTCTTTTGGGTCGTCCATGGCAGTTTGATAGGAAGGTGACACATGATGGAGAGAGAAATTGTTATATGTTCGAAAAGGATGGCATCAAGCACACTCTTGTACCATTAAAAGAGGAAGGTACAACTGAAATAAGCAGCCCAAAAGCATTGTTGCTTAGTGCAAAGGAATTTCTACAACAGATGGAAGAAGAAGAGATAAGATATGCAGTACTTCTGTACACTGAAATTTTAGCTTTACCTATTGAAGTTCATGAGTTTTTGCATTAGTTTCATGATATTGTAGTTGATGAATTTCCAAGTGAATTGGCACCAAAAGAAGCATCAGTAATCACATAAACTTGATTCCAGGAGCAAGTATTCCGAACAAGTCTACATATTGAATGACACCCAAAGAGAATGAGGAAGTGAGGAAGAAAGTCCAAGAATTGTTGGAAAAAGGACTAATAAGAGAAAGTTTGAGTCTGTGTGTCGTACCTACAATAATAAGTCCAAAGAAGGGTGGAGAATGGAGAATGTGCACTGGCTCTAGAGCAATCAACAAGATCACCATTCATTACATGTTTCCATTGCCACAGATGGATGATATGATGGATTTCTTGGGTGGGGTAACTTACTTCTCAAATATTGACCTGAAAAGTGGTTATCATCAAATTCAGATTAGAGAAGGAGACAAGTGGAAGACAACTTTCAAGACCAATGAAGGCTTGTACGAGTGGATGGTCATGCTATTTGGCTTGTCAAATATGCCCCGTACCTTTATGTGCTAATGAATGAAGTCTTGAAGGAGTTCATTGGTAAGTTTGTCATTTTTTACTTGGATGACATTTTAATTTTCAATCAAACTAAAGAAGAGCACTTGAGACATTTGAAGTATGTTTTAGAGAGATTGCAACGAGAAAAGCTATTGATTGACATGAAGAAGTGTTCTTTTATGAAAAGTGGTCTAGTATACTTGGGTTTTGTCATTTGTAAGGATGGCTTGAAAATGGATCCGGAGAAGATAGAGGAAATTGTAAATTGGCCCTCACCTAAAAACATTTTTGAGGTGAGAAATTTTCATGGCTTAGCTTCTATAGAAAATTTATCAGGAATTAGTGGCATTTGTGCACCTATCATTGACACCATCAAGAAGAATAGGCAACCATTTTATTCGATAACAACAACCAAAAAAAAAATCAACTATTGAAGAAGAAGATCATTGAGAAGCCAGTGTTGAAGTTACCATACTTCAATCGGCCCTTTCAAGTGAGATGTGATGATAGTGGGACAGCCATTGGAGCTGTACTGAGCCAAGAAGATAAGCCCGTTGGATATTTCAGCGATAAGTTAAATGAGTCAAAACATAAATACTCTTCCTACAACTCAGAATTTTATGTGTTGGTTCAAGCTTTGAAGCATTGGAGGCATTATTTAATGCATAAGGAGTTTATTCTATACACAAATAATTCTACCTTACAATACATTATGCAACAACATAAGTTAAATCATAAACATGCAAAGTGGGCGGAGTTCCTTCAAAATTTCACTTTTGTTTTTAAGCACATTAGTCGGAAGGAAAATAAGATTGCCGATGCCTTAAGTAGGAGATGCTTAATCATGTAAGAAAGTCAAATACAAATTTTAGGCTTTGATTATTTGAAGGACTTCTATGAAATTGATGCTAATTTTAAAGAAGCTTTTGCAGCGTGTAAAAATCAAGTCAATAGGGACAACAGTCCATGGAAAGAGTTTATGTTGTAGGATGGGCTATTGTTCAAGAATAATCAGCTATGTATTCCCAATTTCTCAATGAGGGAAAAATTGGTCCAAGAAAAGCATAATGGTGGGTTGGCTAGACACTTTGGTGTTGAGAAAAACCTAGGGCAGTTGAGTCACTTCTATTTTTGGCTTAAGATGAAAGCAGATGTACAAAGGTATGTGAGTAAGTGTAGGGTATGTCAACATGTGAAAGGGAGAAGTCAAAATGTTGGACTATACATGCCATTACCCATTCCAAACAGACCTTGGGATTTAGTGAGTATGGACTTTGTTTTGGTTTTACCTTGAACTCAACAAGGTAATGATTCAATCCTTGTAGTTTTGGATATATTAATAAGATGACTCATTTCATTCTGTGTTCCAAAACTAGTGATGCTACCCATGTGGCTAATTTGTTTTTTGATGAGATTGTTCGGTTTCATGGCTTGCCAAAAAGTATAATCTCTGATAAGGACACAAGATTCACCAGACATTTATGGAGGACCTTGTGGAAGAAACTTGGCACTAAGTTAAATTTTAGCTCAACCTATCATCCATAGTCTGATGCGCAAACAAAGTTTGTAAATAGGAGTTTGGGTAATTTGTTGAGGAGTTTAGTAGGCGATTGACCAAAGCAATGGGCTCATGTGCTAGCCTAGGCTGAGTTTGCCTATAATGACTCACCAAATAAGAGCACGGAAAAAATTCCATTTTAGATCTTGTACGACATGCATCTGAGGGGAATTTGTGAGCTAAGAGACTTGGGAAAGCTTGAGCATAGAAATGTTGATGGAGAGGATTTTGCAACAGCCATGAGTGAGTTGCATGAGCAAGTAAAACAAATATTACAATATACAAGTAACAACTACAAGCAACGAGCAAATTTACACAGGCAAGAGGTAAACTTTGAAGTGGGAGATGTGGTCCTAGCTCACCTAAGAAAAGAGAGGTTTCCAAGGGGAGAATATTAAAAATTGAAAATGAAGAAGATAATACCTTGTAAGATCCTCTACAAGTTTTTAGTGAATGCTTATGAGTTGGAATTACCTCCAAGAATTGGCATTTCACCCATTTTTAATGTAGCAGATTTGTATCCCTACACAGTTGGTGATGCAGATCAAGCTTCTGGAAATCCTAACCAGGATGAAGGAAAAGAACAACAGTGGTTGAAACAAATGCTTCTAGCAAAGAGTTTAGAGGCTGAACATATTTTGGAAACATGTGTTGCCAAGAAGACTAAAATGAAAGAATACTTGGAATATCTTGTGAAGTGGAAAGACCGTCTAATGGAGGATTCTACTTGGATGGATGAAGCAACCTATAGAAAGTAGGTCATTCTATAGAAAATCTTATGAGCAGGAGCTCATAAAATTTCTCTTTTTTAGGGAGTCTGATGCAAGTCCATTAGGCCGGGCACATAAAAATGATAAGTTATTAAAGTCAAACCAAGAACCTAGAAATGTGATGGATTGATCACATGCCAAGGCTAGAACATTTTAAAGTTTATTTGTGAAAAGTTTTTGATATTTAGTTAAGATTAGTTAGGAACATCTAGTTAAAAGAAATGATTTTATAGCTAGTAGGTAGTTAGAGCTAAGGGAAATTGGTTTGCATTCGTGAACTCATTTCTTGGACAGTTTCTTTTAGTTTTTGGGGAGGAGGAACATTTTCTAAAAGTTTTTGGTGTGGGGGAGAGGTACGCTGTTTTTTTTCTCTGTGTGAGATTGAAGTTAATTGAACAATATTTCTTAGACCAATGGTTTTTTATCAGCAAATCAAATTTGTAAGTATGTGTGTGATAGTTGTTTTCATATGCATTTGTAAGGTCTGTGAACTGTAATATTAATATATGAAGATTGAAATTGATTTGGTCTTTAAATTACTGTGTTGAATGAGGAATTCATGCACTGCATTCTCTCTGTTCTTTACATTTGGATGAGACGAAAATATAGACCTGTAGAACCATATTACAGTTAATCTTTTAATCATAGTTTGCATCAAATCTTGTGTATTGGAAGGAGTCATTTACATTACAGGTTTGAGAATATAGAGCACTCTGTATCAAGCCAACAAAAGAAGGGAAATTCGTAAGGGAAAACTGTCACCAAACTTGCGGGTCAATTTCTAGTCAAAGGAATATGAAATTAGAAATTTCGCCATCTGGGT
The DNA here is from genome assembly GCA_000404065.3 of Pinus taeda. Classification (NCBI taxonomy): domain Eukaryota; kingdom Viridiplantae; phylum Streptophyta; class Pinopsida; order Pinales; family Pinaceae; genus Pinus; species Pinus taeda. The sequence goes on from APFE030243439.1 coordinate 97,385, forward strand.
TTTGTGTAGAGCAGGGTCTATCTGATAACTTGTGAATGATTTTCCAAAAAGATCCTTGGTTGGGGAGTTTCGAAGTGATATTTAAACTGTGTTTTTAAAGATTGCGTGACTGGAAAAAAAAAAATAATTGTTGTTCCCTTGCACCAACGCCTATGTTTGCAGAGATTGAAACTGAAAAATGATTTGTTGTTCCATTGTACCAACGCCCGTGTTTGTGAAATTGAAATTGGAAGACGATTTGTTGTTCCCTTGTACCAACACCTTTGGTTTGCAAAGATAGCACCCATCAACATGGATACCCATGTCCAACACTATATCCACAACAAGCTACAAAAATTTCATTCAGAGAAAGCCAACTAATATAGTACAACAATGCTTTCCTTTCCATGAGAAATATATCCACATGATTTATCTTACCAAAACATTGAAGCTGGAAGCAATGTGAAGTGGTAAATGAACATAGGCATAAGAATATACCATTATGATACTCTACTAAAAGATCTCATATATTTTGCACAACTTGTGAGACAACTTATAACATTAATCTATTTGAGACAATAGTTTAGGCGACATACTTTTTGAATGGCAGTCCCAACAAAATGAAATAAACTCTTGCATAGAATGTCCTTTATTCCTTTCGATTTCCCAAAGACCACACTATTAATTTCACTATGATTGGAAGGGTGCTTTGACAACTTTTTCTTGTCCAATTCTAAGACCATGTTGCTACTCATGACATTTATTATCATGTCTAGTACCCCCCAAAAAAATGATGGGTAACAGGATCTTATGTTCAGTAAGAGAGTAGCATTCTTCAAGAAAAGGGGCACACAAGCTGGAAATCCAAGCTAAAAACCAACCTCTTGTCTTATTATTGAGCATACCCAAAATATTTTGTTAATACATATTGCAAAAGTAGTTGAAAGTATGCATATATTGCATCTAGTTCAACCATGAAATACTCCAAGAGTTTGTTACCAGAAATGAGAAAAATAAGCATTTCAAATGATAGTTTCCCTTGAAAATAGAACAAAGAACTGAAAAAGTAGTTATAAACATAGTTTATTCTGAAAAGAAAATAAAATTACCAAAAAAGTAGTTGTAAACACTTGATGAAGATATACAAAAGGATTTGCACAAAGAAATAAGCACACTCCAACCTCAAAGGTGCACCTTAGACCATATACCAGCTCTGTCTTGTTGTGTTTTCTAGAAGCCTTACAAGGATAAAACCAATTCTCCTTATAAGGCTTCTATGCAAATTCACACACCTCCTAGACCCTTACCCTCCCATGGACCATTCTTATTAAAGAGGGAAACAATATTCATACAAGTTGGGTTGATGTCCACAATTTGTTGCTCAAAAATGCTTCTATTCGTGCACTTCCAAATTCTCCACATTATATAGAAAGCAAATGTAGGAAATTTTTTATAACCAGCCCTTTAAACAATAAATCACATATATAATCCCAATTTGTTTACAAGCACGAATACATAAAGCTTGTAGAATTAAAAAAAAGGCTTCATTTAGTAGGCAGTTAAAAGGAAATTTAATTTTTCTTTAAGAATTTAATTAAGTTTTTAGATTAATTTGACAAAAGAGTACTTTACTCTTCCAAGCTAACACCTAAATTCAAAGGAAATCTGATCTCAATTTCAATCTCTGGAAGATGGAAACACTGCATACATAACATGGTTTCAAAGTCAAAGAAAAATGCCAGGGACCTAACGCAATAAATTTTTATGTCAAGGTCAATGTGAATGGATCAATCGTAGTGGGTTTTAGCTTGGAAAAAATTCAAATAAATTATATGTGACAGTTATCAAGCGTACAATTTGATTAGATCTTCATTACGTCTTACAAACATAGACGAGGAAATAAACTTTTTACGAACATACTTTTAACAATTCCAGATATAATGACAAGAGTATACCAAGACGTTACATTCCTTCAATTATTTTGAATTTTCTTGCAACACATTTTCAAATATACAAATCCCATACTGTCAATAAACTTGTTTAAAATCGTGAATGAAAAAAGTAAATTCTACGCATATAAAGCAGAATAAACATGCTTCAAATTAGGTTATTACACAATATTCCCAATCGAAATTGCAGATTTTGTTGGAGATGCCCCTAAAATCCACTAAAGTAGCAATATCCTCTCAGAGATTGAGAAAATATGTTGAAATAGAATTAATAATAAGCTACATCAGTACAAAGTAGGTAACAAATTATAATATAAATGGAAAATAACTCCCTTTTAACATGCAATAAGAATTTGTCTAAATGTGTTATTGTTGGACATGTTAATCTAGATTTTAATATTGACTATGGTATTGAGAACACATGGTTTTTAATTGTGGCATTCATCTGGAATATAGTCTATTTGAAGACACAAATTAAACCACCTAGATCCATCTTAACTTCTGACCTACCAAGTGTCTAGAGGGATCAAATCTCTTGAGATGCAACCTCTTTTAGAGTGAAAATAAATTTGATGCTTAACTTCTGATCTACCAAGTGTGGGGAGGGATCAAATCTCTTGAGATGCAAACCTCTTTTACAGTAAAAAGAGATTTGATGCACCTTAGCCCTTGTTAGATCCTGATTTAAGATGAGAGGGGTTGATTAGGGGTTGATTAGAGTGTCAGCCTAGATCCATCTTAACTTCTGAGCTACCAAGCGTCGAGAGGGATCAAATCTCTTGAGATGTAACTTCTTTTAGAGTGAAAATAAATTTGATGCTTAACTTCTGATCTACCAAGTGTGGAGAGAGATCAAATCCCTTGAGATGCAAACCTCTTTTATAGTGAAAAGAGATTTGATGCACCTCAGCGCTTATTAGATCCTGAGTGAAGATGAATCTAGATTGACACTCTAATCAACCCCTCTTTTAGAGTGAAAAGAGATTTAATGCATCTAGACCCTACCTAGACAAAAGTTGATTGTCTATAAACCGTATATAAAACATAACATTAAATTAAGGAGTTGTATATTGAGAATTTTTGGTATTTTAAAGTTTTGGTTATTTTTGAAATTCCAATTTTAATTGAAAAATAAATGCAATGTTTTGGAAAACTATTAAGACATTTACATGTAAAAACTAACTGAAAACCATTATCCTGCTGATTGCATCTCACCGACTATAGTGTCTGTGGACAAAAATATAAATAATAATATAAATAGTTTTTAAGAATGATGAATAAAATGTTAAATTGTCATTGAGGTAATATGTAATTTCGTGCATGTCATTAAGGTTGCATAATATTATTGAAGTATATGGTGTAAGTAAAGTTAGTTCAGTCGTGATGATTAAAGGGATTTTTATTTCTTTTCCTATACTATTTAGTTATAAATTTTTTATTTTTATAAGATTTAATATTATTTAGATTTTTATATTTTAATATAAAAAATTATTATAATTTAATTTAGAAAAAGTTAGATGTTAATTTTTTTAAATTTATTAAATGTCTTTATTGATTATTATTAATCAAACAAAATTAAAACAGAAGGCATAATTTATTCTTTAGAGTTAATATCATTTATTATTTCTGTTTATTAAAATATTATGATATTCCATATTGTTAAATCTTTATCATCTTTTATTTATTTTTAATATTAAATTAAATAGTTAGTTCTAGTTCTTAAAACAGAGATGTTTCCATAGTAATTACAACAATTTTAATATCTTTTTTTCAAAATTATTTACTAATTTATAAAAAAGAATTAGTAATATATAATTATCTTTTAAGAGTTAGAAGTTAAATTGCAATTTTAATAATATTTGGTTTTGTGTATAAGATGAGTTTAGATCCATCTTAACCATGAATATAGAAAGCAATGAGAGAGATCAAAACTCTTGAGGTGGAAACTTGTTTTAAAATGCAACACAGACTTACTAAATGTTTACACCTCCATAGTTAAAATGAATCTCTCTCCCTCTAGCAACTTACTTGATAGACCCATAGTTAAAATGAATCTCTCTCTCTAAGCTACTATCGAAATAAACTAGTTAATGTGGATATTCAAATAGTTTATTTAAATCTTGTACTAAAAAATATTTTAAAAAGTGTAAGAATTATATATCTTCCTCACACTCAAAAGTGAAAACATAATATTTTTTTTAAGTTACTTTATAAAATTGTGGTATTTCACAAAGATATCAAAAATTGCTAGTGAAATAGTTTTACCATATATTTTTATATTGAATTATAATGATGATGATGATGATGATAATGATGATGATGATGATAGTGGTTAACATCCACTGAGACCAAATTGGTCTATCGGACCTATAATTTTCTTAGTTTATAATTGTCTGGCTCCTCGTCTTTTTTGGCGAGATTGATGCTGTAGCTTCCTTTTTTTCTCTGCGGTCTTCCAACTTCCTGTATCTTGCATCTCCTTTGATGCAGGAGCATCCAGCTCACAGTGACGAGGCAGAAAGACTCCAACCAGGTTCACAAGCGGGAAACTGAATTGTTAATTTCTGCTAAAGATAATTTTTCTTTTTACTTTATTTTACAAGTCAACAACAGTTAGATGGTTTACTTTTCCAGTTAGGATTTCTATTAGCTTCATTATCGGTTTAAGGGTAGTTTCTGTAATTAGGAAAAATAACTCTTAACTGTTTTACAAGTCTTGAAATGTTCAAACAATTATGGTTACAAATAGGAACAGAAGCATGTAACTGTCTTTATAACAGAAAGAAACAAACTGTAAGCCTTAACTGAAGACAGAGGCTATAAAAGCCAAACATACATGTAAAGAAAGGGTCTTTTTTAGTCAAGCGGAGAACAAGTTGAGTAATTGAATAACAGAATTATCAAGCATTCAAAAGTACCAGAGAATTACTATCCATCTATCTTATTTCCTAAATTATTGATTGATCTCTCATACTTAATTAACAGAATTTTACATTACTGTAAACTAAACATAGTATCATCGCTGTTGTACGAGTATGAACTGTAATTGAAATCATTACTAAACAAGCACACGGAGATATAGTTGAAGAAGAACGATTACGCACAGTTAATCGAGACCAGCAAACAAGTAAAGAGTCCAGCAAACGAATCAAGTATCAGCAACGTGACAAAACCACAAGCGAAGGCTACAGGTACCTAATAACACATTCTTTTCCGTTTCATAAAAAAAAAAAACGATTTACATTTATATTGTCCAGAAATATTACTTCATAGTCGAAACCGAAAGGGACGAGTTCCCTTAAACATTATAGAGTCTGATACAATCGAAATGAGGTCAAAATTTGCTCAGTAACCACATACAAGCAACAAACACAAAACCCTCTTAGGGTTTGAATACAGGTACGAGATAAGGATTTGTTGAAGCCGCGTTCCAACCCAGGGAATTCATCCCAGAATGACAACGGCGGACGTGAATCACACCAGACCCAAACAGTAAACCAACAAACGAACCGAAATCAGAACAGAGACCTCTAGACAGCAGGACAATATAGGTTACAGGCCTACCCACATTCACACTATTGGACATTTTTGAAGACAGAGACGTGCGCCCTCCAGGCCACCAGAGAAGACCTGCAACCAAACAAGCGAGAGTGAGTTTGGAGTTCAACAGAACTTGAAGGGACGAAACCCTTGATAGTAACAAACCAGCATTACAAAAATAAAGAGAAAAGGGAATGAAACCCTCACCTGGAGACCGCGTGAGGAGAAGCCACACATTCAAACCAGAGGACGCCACAGTAAACTGGAAACTAGAGGAGCAGCTTGGTTTAGACCCAGAACAAGGAGAGCGCGAACATTGAATCAGAGAAAGAGTATTTACCTGTAGCAGAGGTTGAATGAAATTTTCCATTGTTCCTGTACGCTCAGCCACGGATAGCACAGTGTTACCAGCAAATTCATAACCCAAGAATCATTACCAAACCAGATTCGAAAGCAAAGTACCAGAAGACTAACAGTACAGGCAGGAACGGGGTAGAAAAAGCCGAATACCAGTGTTGTAACAACTTTAATTCGAACCAGACTTCTTTACAAGCAACCAATAGTTACAGTAAACACTACCAAGACAAAGAGCTCGAATTCATTTATCAGAAACAGAGTAATAGAGTGAGTAAACAACTTACCAGAGATTGCCAGAAAAACCTAGAGCTGAACAACATCGATGCAAGCAGGCGGACAGACAATCAAATGCGCAGAGAAGGCCTCCATCAATAACCATAGCAAGCACAAATACAACCCACAGCCATGAAATCGTAATCCAGAGCCAACAGAAACAAGATACAGCACCCTCAACATTCTACCATACACAGAGCTCGAAACCCTCAGAACCAACAGCAACAATGACAAGGAACAATCGAGAAATCGCATAAGGCTAGGGTTCACAGCGTTACCAAGGCAGAAGGACTGCCGCATTTACAACTTCAATTAATGCACAGCTACCAACAACAGAACGTGGGAAATACAATCGCCACGTAAACGTCCAAGTGTAACCTTAAAAGTGAAAAGGGTTACGCCAAGTGGGCTGGGTTCCATCAGAGTGGTATCAGAGCAGTTAGAGTTGAAAAGATTTGGGAGAAATGGATATAGGCAGACGAGGACGAGGCAGAGGTGCCCGTAGAATGGCAGATGAGGCGTTAAGGGAAGAAGTCAAAATACTTACTGCTCGATTGGAAGCAGTAGAGGCAGGCAGAAGGAGAGATCCAGAGTTAGGTGATGTGAGTGACGAAGAAGTGGAAGCACCAGCAGATGGGGCTGAAGGTGACTCACCAGAAGTGAGGTTATTGAAGTCTGTATTATTGTCAAATAGTAAACCAAAACCAGAATTACCAACCTATGATGGCATTTTATCGATTGATGTAGTATTAGATTGCATTAGTGGATGGACAAGTACTTTGACATGCGAAAGGAATTAAGTGAGACCGCTGGGTCAAAGTGTTTGCAAACGACAAAGCTGAAGGGACACGCAACCCTGTGGTGGGACAGTGTCCAGAATGAGAGAAAGAGGTTGAACAAGCCTCCGATAAAGACTTGGGCAAGGATGGTAGCTAAATTGAAGGGCAGATTTCTGCCAAGAGATTATTAAATTGCGTTACATAGGCAAGTTCAGAACTTGAGACAGAGAGGTTTGACGGTGAAAGAATATACGAAGGAATTTTATCGAGTAAACTTGCGAGCAGGATATATAGAGGATACAGCAGAGAGGACAGCCAGATATGTGAATGGGCTGAGGATGGAGATTTTAGACGAAATAAGTATTCTGTCTCCCAATAATACGGAGGAGGCATATCAGAGTGCAGTTAAAGCAGAGGAAAAGCTTAACCGAAGACAGAATGCCCGGAGAGGACGAGGGTCTAACAGAGGGAGAGGCCAGTCCTATGGCAGGGGCCGGACTGCCAGCAACAACGAAGAAGCCAGAAGTTTGAAGACTTCGGGAACAACAGAAAAAGGAGATGGAACGAGGGGTGGCAGATCGTTTCAGCGCGGTAGAGGAAATGGTCGTGGAAGGGGAACTGGATACCAGTGTTACAGATGCCACTAGTGGGGGCACCGCTCTTTTGAGTGCCTAGAAACAGATTCAACTGGACAGCGAGGCGCATATGTGGCGCAGCCAGAGGAAGCAGCAGCACCTCCTCAAGAGGCAGAAAATGCCCCAGAAACAGGAGAAGCTTTAGTGCTGCATAAGGTGTTGGTGAAGCCAGTTGATGAGAGTATTGAACAGACACAACGGAAAGCTCTGTTCAGAACAGTTTGTAAATCGCTTAAAATGATAATTGACAGCGGAAGTACTGACAATTTGGTGTCAGTCGAGATGGTGGAGAAGTTAGGACTGAAACGTCTAAAACACCCCACTCCATATCGAGTTTCATGGTTACAGAAAGGACACCAGTTGCTGGTGGATGAGTAGAGTGAAGTGGAATTTCAGATAGGACGTTACAAAGACAAAATTATTTGCGACATTATGCCAATGGACGTGTGCCACATCTTGTTGGGCAGACCTTGGCAATATGACAGAAAAGTGACACATGATGGGGTATTGAATTGTTACAAGTTTGAAAAAGACGGGGTTAAGCATACCCTTGTGCCTATCAGAGAGGAGAAAGAGGCAGTTGAAGGAAATGAACCAAAGGCGTTGCTTATGAACGGAAAACAATTTTTGAAGCAAGTTGAAAACAGTGAGTTGAATTATGTTGTAGTGAGAAAGACTAGGACATTTTTGTTACACACAGAAATCACAGATTTGCGTGTAGAAATACAACAGATGTTGGAAGAATTTATAAATATAGTAGTGGACGACTTGCCGGATAAGTTACCTCCCAAGCGGAGCATTAGTCACCACATTGATTTCATACCAGGAGACAGCTTACCGAATAAGGCAGCGTATCAAATGATCCCCAAGGATAATGAAGAAATTAGAAAACAGGTGCAGGAGCTATTGGACAAAGGATTGATCAGGGAGAGTTTGAGCCCGTGTGCTGTACCAACAGTTCTCGCCCCCAAAAAGGGAGGAGAATGGCGGATGTGCACTGATTCCAGGGCCATCAATAAAATCACCATACGGTATAGATTTCCGTTACCACGCATGGATGATATGATGGACTGTTTGAGTGGGGCAGCTTACTTTTCTAAGATAGACTTAAAGAGCGGATATCACCAGATTCGGATACGTGAAGGAGATGAATGGAAGACAGCTTTTAAAACAAATGAGGGCCTATATGAATGGCTGGTCATGCCATTCAGGTTGAGCAATGCGCCCAGCACCTTCATGAGACTCATGAATGAGATGCTAAAGGAATATATTGGGAAATTTGTAATTGTTTATTTGGATGACATACTTATTTTCAGTAAGACACGAGAAGAACACCTCCGGCATGTGCGTAAAGTGTTAGAGAAGCTACAACAGAACAAGCTATTGATCAATCTGAAGAAATGTACGTTTTTGCAGAGAGAACTAATTTATCTGGGATTTGTGATAGCAGAGAATGAATTAAAGATGGATCCGAAGAAAGTGGCAGCAATCATAAAGTGGCAGTCACCAAAGAATTTGTCTGAGGTACGAAGTTTTCACGGATTAGCGAGTTTTTACAGAAAGTTTATTAGAGATTTCAGCAGAATCTGTGCTCCTATGTTGGAGACCATCAAAAAGGCCAGCCAACCTTTTCGATGGACAGAAGCAGCAGAAAAGAGCTTTCAGCTATTGAAGAGGAAAATAACAGAAAGACCG
>APFE030243442.1:11851-32865 GCA_000404065.3 Pinus taeda
AACATCTTTGTGACCCCACTTTTGTTGCTCTTCAGAGGATAATCTTTGTTCTAAAAAGTATTTAAGGCTATCATGATCCGTTTTTACCTTGAAGTGTCTTCCCATTAGGTAGGGTCGCCATTTCTTAAGTGCATGGAGTATTGCCAACATTTCCTTCTCATAAATAGCTTTGTGTAAAAACTTTCCCTTGATTGGATGACTTTCAAAAGAAATGGGTCTTTCATCTTGCATTAAAACAACACCAATTCCATTTCCTGAAGCATCACATTCCACAATAAAGGTTTTTGTGAAGTCTGGTGTATCTACGACATGTGCTTTGCCCCATTGCCTCTTTAAGATGTTCGAAGGCCTTTGTTGCTTCTAGAGTCCATGAAAATGCATCTTTCTTCAATAGTGTTGTTAGAGGTGCTGCTATTCTCCCATAATTCTTAACAAACTTGCAATAATACCCTGTCAACCCGAGAAATCCTCGCAGATGCTTTATGGATGTGGGATTCTCCATTCCTTAATGGCTTTAATTTTGCTAGGGTCTACCTTAACTCCTTCATGAGATACAATATGACCCAGATATTCCACCTCTTGGACTCCAAAGAAGCATTTGGATCTTTTTGCAAATAATTGTTTCTCCTCCAATAGTTGTAGCACCCTGTCAACATGTTCAACATGATCCTTCCAAGACTTGTTGTAGATTAGTATATCATCAAAAAATACTAACAAAATTTTCTAAGCAATGGTTTGAAAATTGAATTCATCAAACCTTGAAATGTTGAAGGTGCATTGGTAAGGCCAAAAGGCATGACCAAAAATTCATAATGACCCTCGTGAGTTATAAATGCTGTTTTTGGAATGTCTTCAGTCTTCATTCTGATTTGATGATATCCTGAATGAAGATCCAACTTGGTGAAGTAAATTGATCCATGCAATTCATCCAGTAATCCATCAATGACAGGAATGGAAAACTTATCCTTAATAGTGAGCTTGTTGAGCTCCCTATAATCCGGACACATGCAGCATGATCCATCCTTCTTGTGCACCAATACTACTGGAGCAGAGAAATAACTTTGACTCGGTTGAATTATACTAGCCTCTAGCATTTCTACAACCATATGTTAAATTTCACTCTTTTGGGTATAGGGATATTTATATGGCCTGATGTTTGGAGGAACACTTCCTGGAATCAGATGAATAGCACGATCATGCTCACGAATAGGTGGGAGACCATTGCGAGTCTCAAATACCTTGGAATGATTGTCCAAGACTATTTGGAGATCTGGAGAAATATATGATTCCAATGTGGAAACATCTAGCGAACATAATTGTACAATTACACCTTTTTGTTCCTTTTTTAGAAGCTTTTTCATACCATTAGAGCTGATTATCTTTCCCGGTTTCCCTGCAATACCTCTAAATACAACTTCCTTTCCTTCCATAGAAAATTTCATGAAAATTTCATGAAAATTAAAAGCTATTGTACCCAAGGATTGTAGCCATTGGACTCCTAATACAACATCAACACCTCCCATTGAAATGGAGAGCATTGGGCTAGTCAATACATATTCTCCCATGGATAACTTGATATTATGGCACTTTCCAGAGCAATTCAATTCCTCCATTTGCAACCATCACTTGACACTCTGGTGCTGGATATAAGAAGCAATTCAATTCTTTTGCTACCTTACAATGAATAAAATTGTGAGTACTTCCTGAATCAATCAACACTATTACATTTTTCTTCTTGATTTGTACTTCTATCTTGATGGTTTGAGGAGTGGTAATTCCCACCAATGCATTACAAGATATGGTCGGATTAATTTGTTCTTCATCTAGGCTTTTTTCCTGGAGTATATCCTCTTCTTTTGACATTTCTTGCCCCTTTTCTTCTTCCTCTTCACAATCTATGTAGAATAATTTCTTCTCAGCACACTTATGACCTTTAGTGTATTTGCTATCACAACTGTAACAAAGCCCTTTTGCTCTTTTTTCTTCAATTGTTGTGGTGTCAACTATTAGGTTGTGGAAGATAGCGGAAACAACCTTCGTATTTTATAGTTGTGAGTGGTATGCTTCCTGGTTGCCATATTTTGCTTTCCATTTTTCTTGCTAACCTGAATGCCTTCTCTAATGAATCAGGTTCCCAAAGGCGAACATCATGTTGGATATTATCCTTTAAAGACCCTATGAACACATCAATCCTATGCTCCTCTGGAATATCTTTTACCCTTATGTTCAATTTTTGGAACCCCTCAATGAGCTCCATTATTGAACCCTTTTGTTTGAGACTTATCAATTGGGTAAAAAGAGTGTTGCTTTTTGTATCCTCATAATGTGCTATCAATTCTTCCGTAACAATTACCCAAGTGATAAATTATTTACTAGAGCAAAGCCATTGATACCATACAAACTGATTTGGTTCCAAATATAAAGGTTCCATACGTAACTTTTGTGTGTTTTGCACATTATTGAGATCGAAAAATTGCTCCACCTGTAATATTTATGTTGCGGGATCCTTGCCATCAAACTTCCTCATATCGATTTTTGGAATATGGTGGGTCTCCGATCCAACATTAGAGTCTATGGAATCATGATTAACATTTCTTTTGTTCTCATCACGAGTTTCCTTTACTACCCTTTCACCCTTAGTGACCCTTTCTTGTAGCAATTTATTCATATTTATCTTCAATTCTTTCCATGTCTATCTTCAAATCTATCTTCAAATCATCCATCTTAGCTTCCACCCATTCATCTTAGCTTCTAAACAATCCATCTGTAGATTTTGTTCCTTTTTGTGCAAGTGACACTTGTTGCACTTTGTTCCGTAATTTTGATATATCATGTTGCATTTCATTCCTCTTCTTCATGAGTCATGCTAGAGCTTTCAGGTCGCCTACTAGGTGTTTCCATTTTCTTTTCTTCGAGGCATCAATTACTGATAATAATGCTTCACTGTGCCCTTTGAATTCCTTCAAAATAATTTTTCAAACCAAGCTTAAGCAAACATTTAAAAAAATATACACACCTTTTTTCACTTTGTAGGAGCTTGATATTGCCTCTCATGTATCTTTGTAATTTCGGATCATCCAATTCTAAAATTGCGACTTGCGGTAGCCCTCTATGTCCTCTTTCCAATGCCACCAGTCTGACCCCAATTGGATTCTCCAATGAAGAGTTATGCCAAATCTCCCACAGTGACCTGATTATAGAATAATTCCGTAGAGCGAACTTGCATGACGTGCCATGTGTCCCTGTTTTGACGTTTGGCTCTGAAAAATATATAAAAGAAACTACAGTCCATCCTCTTTCTGTACCTTCTTATGAAATTTCAATTTGATGCTCAGAGCGAAAGTTATGACGATTTTCCCAAGGTCCCTTGTTTTGAATGTATTTGAGGATTCTGCAAAAGTACCAACTTCCTCAGTTCATATCTACGAAAATGTAGCTCAAAAAGCTCTGAAATTCGGACCTAAGATTCAGTATGATGTCTTCTCAAATGGGTTTTGCTTTTAGCTTCTGAAACGTCGCATAAAAAAAGTTATAGCGAAAATTCCACGATGACCTGTTTGGAAGAGCGAAACCCTAGAATCCAAAGCTTTGATACCAAATGTTATGAAACCAACTCAAGAAAAGATAGAAAAGATAGATCAACGCCTTAGAATTCAGCCTCGTCGAGGGGGCAACCTCCTTTACATTACAGAAATGAACAACTCTTGGATGATACAAATGATAAAACCTCCTTTCTATATATAGGAGTCTAAGGAGTCACAATATAACTGAGCCGACCTAACAATAATAATATAAAGCCACAAAAATAACAATAGAGGTATTTTGTGGGGCATAGTAATAACAATATGGGGACAATAGGGGCACAACAATGTTAATAAGGGGTACAACTACAATAGTAATGGGGTAATCACTAGTATTATAGGGACCCAACATTTGATGCCAAAGGTACAACCTTATTACAAAAGTACCATATGCTATGGCTCATGATTTGATGGGATGCGGTTTATGCTGAATTGAAACAATGTTTAATATATTGAGCATGCAATGCACTGTATTGGTTGTCACTCTAGTTTAATTAAGGTTATGTTATGGAACAACTATTCATATTTACCATAACGGTGCAGATTAGGGGTTTATATGTGATTAATGACCACAATTTTATGTTGCTCACCATATAACATTGATGTTTTCCCTATTGTGATCCTTAGTTAATGGAAAAGTTATATGATGTTGGCATCATATTTCATAATTATAATCCATTAGTAGTTGAATTTGATATTTCCAGAACAGGGAATGAATAAGAACAATGAAGAGGAGCAAGATGGACAGGAATCCAAGGACAAAAGTATTATTAAAGAAAATGAGGAAGGAGACAAGGAACAGGGAACAAAAAACAAAGCACACATGGGCCCATGTAAGCCCAAAGTTGTTGTTACACCCAGAGTCACGTTAAATGAGCTTGCTCTATAGGAGGACAGGGAACATATGCAAACCTATGCAATCATTTGCAAATTCATGGGCTTCTGGCCCACTGAAAAAGCCTTACAAATGTGGATAAGATACCACTAGAAACCAAAAGGATGCATTGACTTACACCTGGGTTCGAAGGGTTTCTTTATCATGGTTTTTGAAAACATTGAAGACAAGGATAGAGTTTTTGAAGGTGGGCCTTACTTCTTTGTTGTTGCTAGTCTCTATATGAGACCTTGGATCATGAATTTTGTCACTGAATGTGAGAGATTTACTTCAGTCCCGGTTTGGGTAACCCTCTACTCTCTTCTTCTTGATTATTGGAAAACACAGTCCTTAACAACCATAAGAAATAAGCTAGGACGGTTTGTTAAAGCTTTTGAAGCCACTAGGAGGGGAATGTATACTTCCTTTGCTCAGATATGTGTGGAGATGGACCTCTCGGGAGCTCTTCCAGACGAGATAATCCTGGACATTCATGATGAAGAATGGGTTCAAACCATAGACTATGAACATATTCCATTCAGATTTTGCAAATGTCATGAACATGGGCACCTATTCAGGAATTGCCCTCTCACTAAAATAGAGAATAAGAATAAATCTAACACTATGAAAGACTCTGAAAGCTTTCACAAAGTGGCAAACAAAGGAAAAGGTAGTAAGAAGGGATGAAAGACACAGAAATATGAAGGACTACAAAACAACCAAAATAGGTCCTGAGTCTTAGAAGTGGAAGAAGAAGATAACACAACAGACTAGATCAAGGGGGAGGAATTAATGGAAGAAGGGAAAGAAGAGGACAAGGAACAAACTCTAGATAAAATTCTGCAGACAGAAACTATAGTGAGCAATGCAGAAACAGACATGGATCATGAGATGACCCAAAGTGAGATGGAAACAGAGGACCAAGAACTTCAGACAATTCTTGAGAAAGAGAATCTTGGTCTAGAAGTTTTTTTGTCTCAAGGAACTAAAGGAGGGATAGAATCTTTACCTCCAGAGGAGTTCATTAATGTCCAACAACTATATCTATGGAAAACTCAAAACAAAGGATCAAAGAGGCAAAGAAGCAAGGAAAAGCAGAGCAATGAAGGGGTAAAATGGAAAAATCCATACCTGGATTAGCACCTAGAAACCTAGCAAAAAAAAGAGGTAGGAAAAAGACGAATGGGTTATTAATGGAATGTGGAAAGCTAATGATAGACTCAGGTAAGATGAAGGACCTAACCAGCTACTCCTTTACCAATGTTTAATAATGAAGTTTACTTCTTGGAATATTAGAGGTCTTGGCAGTAAAAGAAAATAGAGACTGATTAGTAACATAATGAAACAAATAGCTTCGGATGTGATCTTCATCGAGGAAACCAAATGTTCAATTCATAAATTAAAAGAGATTCATAGCAGGTGGCTCAATAGTTATGAATTTCTGGAAGTCGAAGCGGAGAATACAGCTAGAGGTATATCACCCTTTTGAATCCTAAAAAAAATAGAGATTTTAGATGCTGAGGCAACACGATATTATCTTTTTGTGGTCCTCCAGCTTGTCAGAGACAAGGAAACATACCTAATCACTAATTTTTATGGACCCCAAAGACTAGAAGGAAAACTAGGATTTGTTGATTCTCTCGAGGAACTCAAAGACAAACATGCAGGAATGCCATGGATTCTGGGAGGGGATTTTAACATGATTAAATCACTTTCAGGTGGCTTCAAAATTAGACAGATTCATGATATCTAAATACCTTATGCTCAATAATAAGGAAATTTCAGCGTGAATCCTACCCTTTGGAGGATCTGACCACTGGTCGATTCTTCTGGAGGTGCAGAGTATTGGTACTCCAAGGAATAAACCTTTTCGATTTGAAAGCATCTGGCTTTCTCATCTAGATTTCAACAATAATATTGACAAATGGTGGTCAGAAGATTTGAATGTTCAGGGCACCAGAATGTTCCTTCTTGAAAAGAGATTAAAACACATCAAGCTTAGGCTCAAGGATTGGAACAAGAATGAATATGGCGACATTTTTCTAGCTAAAAAAGTAATCGAGGGTAAAATGCAGGAACTCAACCAAGTCCTTATCACAGATGGCTTTGATGAAACTAGAAATATGAAGGCCACCAAATACCATCAAGAATGGGAGGAATTATGCAAACAAGAGGAAATATTCTGGAGGCAAAAATTGAGGGTTGAATGGCTCAAAGAGGGAGAAAGAAACACTAGCTTCTTCCATAGATCCACAATGGTGAACAGAGTTCACAATAGAATCTCAGTGATCAAGGATCTGAGTCGCATTCTTCACAACTCTCATGCTAAAATAGAAAAAGCCCTGGTCAAGCACTTTCAAGGTATTGCCAAAGAAACTTGTTAAGACAGAGAGAATTCCATAAGAAACTTCACAAGACACATTTCTAGGCTGGTGTCCAGTGAGGACAATTTCAACCTCAACAAGCCAGTGACCGAGGATGAAGTTAGTGAAGTGCTCAAAGAGATGAAAAATGGTAAATCACTGGGCCCATATGGTTTCAATGTTGATTTCTTCAAGGCTTGTTGGAGTACTATTAAACAGGATATTCTAAATGTGGTAGAACATTCTAGGATGAATAAAACTATCGGAAATCTCTGAATACTTCTTTCATTGCACTTATCCCCAAGCACGAGGATGCTCAGACTCCGGAAAGTTTAGACCTATAGTTTTATATAATGTGGTTTACAAGATAATATCAAAAGTGATGGCCAATAGACTCAAACCTCTCCTCCCTTGCCTAATTTCAGTGGAACAAGCTGGTTATGTGGAAGGAAGGAAAATTCTTAACAATATCATTCAAGCTCATGAGATGGTTCATTCTATGACTATCAACCGAAAATATGATATGATCATGCAATTAGAGATTGCTAAGGCCTATGATAAACTAAGTTGGAACTATATCAAGAAAATGCTAATATATTTTAGGTTTGATCACAACTAGGTAAGATGGATCTTGGCCTTGGTTTCCTCCTCAAATTTCCTTATTTTGGTCAATGGATCTCCCTCTAAAAATTTTCTTCCCTCTAGAGGCCTCAGATAGGGGGACCCTCTTTCTCCCTTTCTCTTCATCCTCATGATGGAAGGATTGGGTCAATCTATCAATCATGCTAAAGAAGCCGGTAAGATCAAAGGTCTCCAACTCTCTGACAGGGGTCAGGCGTGGAATAATGAATAGTTTGTGGATGACACAATGCTGCAAGGAATCCCCACAGTCAAAGAAGTTGATGCATTTAAACAGATTCTAAATGAATTTGCCAAGGCTTTAGGTATGGAAATTAATCTCACCAATTCCAAGATCTTTTTCTTCAATACTAATATTGCCATTCACAAGAACATTGCTAGAATTCTAGGTTTTCAAAGGGATTATTTTCCCTAAAAATATTTGGTGATTCCACTAACTACTAAGCCTTACACAAAAGCATCTGGGAGTTGGTTATCAACAAATTGCAAGACAAAATAAAAAAATGGACGATAAGGTCCTTAGACCTAGATAGCATATTAGTGCTCACAAAGGTTGTTCTACAAACAATCCCAGTTTTTATGTTGTTTGATCTCCCAGCTCCTAAAGGAGTTTTGCAGCTTAGCCGAAACATACAAAGAAACTTTCTTTGGGGAAAGGGGGAAGCAAGGAAAAAAATTGGCCTTGGTAGTGTAGGAAAAAATCTGCAAACCTAGAAATCAGGGAGCTTTGGGATTGGATGATCCTGAAATTTTAAGAAAAGCTCTAGGGGCTAAATTATGGTGGCGTTGGCTAAAAGAACCAAAGGCTCAGTGGGCTACAATTTGGAAAGAAAAATATGCCAGTTCATGGCCTAGTGAGGATCATATAAGAATGGATGGTAATATTAAAGGATCACAGATATGGAAAAAGGCCTGGGACAATAGAGGTCTAGTCCAAGAGAATGGCTTCTGGGAAATTAGAGAGGGAAACTTAGCTTTGTTTTGGGAGGACAGATGGAAACAAGAACCCATTCTTTTGAAACAATATTAAAGGAACTTAAGGTAGATACAGATGCTAATGGGTTAATCAAAGTTAAGGATTTCTGGGATCAATCCAACGTTGTAGGAAAGTGGAGAAAATGGAGGAAATTAGATCTTAGAGATGACAACTCATTAAAAGACAAAGTTGAAGTATTAATGCAAGAGTTAGATAGAAGGATAATTGTAGTTTCAGAAGGGAATGACCAGCTGAGATGGGGTAACAACAATGAGGGCACGTTTAATCTCAAGGATGCTAAAAATATTCTCCTTGGTTTTGCTTCACAGACTCCAGAGAAAGCATGACAAAGATTTTGGAGACAAGAAGGTTGGATGAAAATTAAACTATTCACATGGCTGGTGCAACACCGGAAGATTTTTCCATGGGACAATATCAGGAAAAGAGGTGTCCTGGGGCCTTCTAGGTGCCAGCTCTGTGAAATGCAAGAGGAAACAATGGAGCAGCTTCTCAACAACAACTCCTTTTCCTCCAAGCTGTGGGATTCCTTTGCATCCATATTCCAATAGTCGAACAGAGACCATGGAAGCATCATCAACACCCTAAGCAAGTGGAGAAGCATTTTTTCGAATAACGAACCTCTGAGCATTTCTTGGGTTCTAACACCAGGCTTCATCTTTTGGAACACTTGGAAAGAAAGGAATAATAGGATTTTCAAGGAGAAAAAAAAACCCCCCTTTTCCTTTATGGTCAGATCATAAAACAACTTCAAAAGATGGTGGGTTCTATTGTTCAAAAGCTACCTGAGAATCCTCCATCGGCTTTTGAGTGGAGGATACTCTGCGAGCTAGGATTACAAAGTTTTATTCCTCAAAGCCTGAGCGAGAATAATCTCTTTAAAGAATCTGAGCTTGATTTTTGGCAACCTGCCCCTGAGGGTCTTTTGAAGTTCAACATTGACAAAGCCTCAAAGGGCAACCCGGGCACAGTGAGTCATGGCAGAGTTTTAAGGGATGAAAAAGGAAAAATCCTGTTTATTTTCCATGGTCATTTTGGAAAGGCCACCAATGATATGGCAGAAATTCTAGCTATGCAACATTGTTTAGAATTCTTGCTTCATGGTAATAAACACAATGTGATTGTTGAAGTTGATTTTAAGTTAATTATTAACTAACCCAAGAAAATCAGCTAGGGGACGACACCGGAAAAGGTATCAAAGAATTGGAGGCTCATTTTGGTCTTTCAAAGGATCCACAACCACCTCCAAAGCCTCCATACTATAACTTTTAAACATGTTCAAAGAATGACCAATAAGTTGGAAGATCTACTGGCCAATTAAAGAGTGAATTGCAAAGACGAAAAATTTGCAACAAAATGGCAAGAGTTAACCCAACTGAGTCTCAAGACGAAATTCCATGATCAAGATGAGGAAGATTGGTTGATGTTTAGAAGCAAGACCATGGAGGGTAGTACTAATAATCTAGAAGTGATATGAACAAAGGAATGTATTTTTTCATTTTTACAGTGAATAGAGGGCTATGGTGGTGTAAAGTTTGGAGCAGCTAGCTCATTACAAGCTTCAGTGGTTGCAAAGCGGATGGCTTTTCTCTCAGGGTTTCAGATAGGAAGATGAAGACAGAACTGTGTTTTGGAGCAAGGCCATGGAGACGACAACCAATTGATTCAGTGAATACTCTATCGGGTGACTCTAGCGCTTCAAAGAAAGATTGGTTGGCGGGTGTTCTGTCTTTCTTGGTCTCAGGGACTCTTGGTAACCGTAAAACCAAGGTTTTTCTGTCTGAGAGTGGAATTTTGGGCTGGGAATGGCTCTCAAGCGATCGCGACCCTCACAAGTAGGAAGTGGTATTGCCAATTTTGAAGCGATACCATTCAGAGGACTACACATGGCGGTGGGGTCAGCTTAAAAGACACCCTTATTGCATACTAATGTACAGTGAGATTAGTTAGTGAAAATTGATCCTTAGTCGTTGGAGCATGCGAAGTTATTCGACGGCTAGGAATGATCATGCAAGTTGCTGGTATAAGTTGGAAAGTTTTCTGATTGTGGCAATCTACCCTCGTTCTACTTGCAAAATGGAAAACCGTGCTCAGAGAAGTTTTTAGGTGATCACTTGGCTCCTGAGCGGCATCTGGTATTGGAGCTTTCGCAGTGATCTCACTAGGCTTCCAACACGTCGCATGGGGGGTGTAATGAATACCTCCTTCCATTTCGCACTAACCTTCGGTCAACTTGGCAGCGCGATACTGCTCTGGATCGTTGGATCTAGCCAACCGGATCTACGGTCTCAAACAACCATGTTGTTTTCTAGGGCCAAATGTTTTTCTCCACATGTCTTTTTGGGATGTTTTGGCATGAGAAGCATGGATGGTGGTGGGGTGAGGAACTTACCGGAGTTCTCCATGTGATAGGAGAATATTTATGTCCAACTCTTAGTGTAATTTAAGAATTTTGTAATGACTATTGTTGGGGGAACTTGTATATGACAAGAGGCCCTTTGTTTTTTCTAAGTCCATGAGCTTGGACATTTTTTTTGTATATTTTGTAACTTTATTTATTGTTTAATGAAATAGTAGGATCGTCTCTTGCTTCAGCAAAAAAAAATAATATTTCAAGATATAAACATTTTTTTAACATGCATCGCGAGTGTTACTCCATCATTGAAAATTTTCACAAAACATTTTTGAGTTAGTGTATCGTGCCGTTATCTTTTGATTTTGATCCACCCTAAAGGTTTATTATATGTGTATATAGTTGCATTCCTTGTCGCTTGCTTTAGTTATTGTTTCCTCTATTTTTCTTAAAAAAATTAGTGTCTTGTTCATAAGTTAACAAATATTGATGCCATGTTATTTCTCACCCGAGTGTAATGAAAAATAAATTAAATCTATTGCAGAATGAGTTTCTTTAACAAAAATAGAGAAAGAGGTAGGTGTACAAGGGGAAAATACAAGAATAAAAACTTAGGCATCAAAGGTGAAATGGGACCAAGGATTTCAGCTCATTTCAATGGGATTTCTCAGATATTAAGAGAGATATTATGCTCAGAGATGGAAAATTTATTATGGTTGATACCAAACTAGTCTGAGGTGCAGCCTTAATCTCAAAAACCCATATTGCAACAGCCTCCTCCTATTGGGATTCCCATCCCCCTGCACACACCTACCCCTTAGACGTTCTAAATAATGATCATTTGGAACAAGCCATTCCTGTACAAACTTTTTGTTCAAGGCAAGGCTTCCCTAATATGTGTTGAAATGTAATTCCAACTGTGGCATTTATTGCAGCGCTGTTTTGCAAAACCACCAGTCCATTCCCCGCACCGCCCTTTGCCAAAAGTTGTTTTTCCCCGGGAGGTTCCGACCACATCTAGCTGCCGACGCATGTCCGCAGTATGGTTCCAAAACCACCATTTCCCTAGCCGATAAAGTTTGTCAGATAGAGACCTCTGGGGGATTGCATACAACCGTTCGATTAAATCAATGGTCGCGTACAGGCCTACACCCGGAGCAATTTAATACTTGACGTGAAGTGAAAGTTTATTGACAGCCATCGTTTTTGGTAAATTAATTAATGTGAAATTTATTATGCCTGTAGAATGTAGGTGAAAACTTTTAATTTTATTATTTTGTTAATTCAGAGATGTAAGTATTTTTTACACGGCACAAGTAAAAACAAAAAATAGGTTATGTTTTTTTTGTTGTTCAATGTAATGTAATGAAAGTGGAGGTGCAACAACACGATAAGAAAAAGGGGAAGAATGCACAGAGTGCACATGACTGTATGATTTTTTTTTTGGGTTGAAATGTATGTAACAGTAGGGCATATGTAAAGAAATGTTACACAACAATAAATGTAAAATTTTACACACACAACAGTGTAATTTTGTGCAAGACGAAACAGAGTATGTTTTTGTGGAGGTTCTTGGTGAATCCCTCTGAGAGCGAGGAAGAAATATGTAACAGGTAGTTTATTAATGAATAGAAAGTTTTTATGTGTGTTGTTGAAACTTTGTTCTCTGGAGATTTTTTTTTTTTGCTTCCCTGTGTAAAGATCCTGTGAAAATAGAGCATTTTCTCTGTTCAGTCTTTCGTTTGAAATTACCAGAAATTTCCAACATGGTATTAGAGCTTGTCCAGGCTCTTTGAAGGTGTCAAAGAAGTTGAAGGAAGGATTTTTTTGCTACAACAGCTTCTCCAGCAGAGGGAAGACTTAGTCAAAAGAATCCAAGGTATTTGTCAAAGTTTTTTTTCTGTGTAACTGTTAGGACAGTCAGTTATTTTTAAATACATAGTCAAGGATTTAGAAGCATAGTTTAGAGTGCAAGAATGGCTGGCACCAACACCAAAACCAACACTAGCATGGGTATCTGCAAAACCCAGCTCCCACAACTTAATGGAAAAAACTATGACTATTGGGCAATAACCATGAGAGCCCTGTTTGCCTCACAAGATTTATGGGAATTTGTTGAGGATGGATTTGAAGAACCAGCAAATGAAAATGAGTTTAACAATTTAACTCAGGCAGAGAAAGTTCTGTTGAAGAGCTATAGGAGTAAGGATTATAAAGCCCTCCTGTTCTTATATCAAGCAGTGCATGAGCGTGCGTTTCCAAGGATAGCAGCATCTAAGACATCCAAAGAAGCATGGCAAACTCTCAAGATCGCCTATCAAGGCATGGAGAAAGTGAAGACAACAAAACTACAATTTCTAAGGAGAGATTTTGAGAATCTATGCATGAAGGAGTCAGACAATATTGACTCATTCTTCACACAAGTGATTGGACTAGTCACATAGATAAGGTCTCATGGAGAGATTCTTGAAGAAAGGAGGATTCTGGAGAAACTATTGAGAGTCCTACCCTCAAAGTTCGATCTAATTGTCACCAACATAGAAGAGACAAAGGATCTCACAAATTTCTCAGTTGATGAACTACATGCATCAATGATAACACATGAGCAGAGATTGAGTAGAAATGAAAACTCATCTCTAGAGCATGCCTTTAAGACCTAGATGACTTTTGGAAGAGGAAGAGATCAAGGCAAAGGAAACAAGAGAGGAAGAGACAGAAGTCAAAACAAAGTTGGAAGAAACAGTCCAGCAAACACTCAAGGAAGAGGTAGCAATCCAAATAAGAACCAAGGCCAAGGCAATAGTCAACAAAGTGGACAACATCATGCTCAAGGACAAAGGTATGAAAAATCCAATGTCCCATGTTATTATGCAAATGAATGTAGGAAGAAACATCATGATATGAGTAATAGATCTAGTGCAAATTTCACTAGAGAAAATATTAGCCAAGATAATTTGTTGTTAGCTTGTAATATGGCTGAAACAAAGAGTGATGATATATGGTTTCTAGACTCCGGTTGCAGTAACCATATGATAGGAAACATAGCATTGTTTTCTAAGTTAGATCAGAGTATGAAGTCACAAGTCACACTTGGGACTGATAGCAAAGTTTCTGTTATGGGAAAAGGAGAAGTAAATATCCTAACAAAGAAAGTTGAAAAGAAAACCATAGTAGATGTCTATTATGTTCCTAGAATGAGATGTAATCTCTTCAGTATTGGACATCTTGTTCAAAAGGGGTACAATGTTTTCTTTGAGAATGATGTATGCACCATCATGGATAAAAGACCCAACAAACTATGTATTGCTGAAGTTAAAATGACAAGGAACATGATGTTCCCTCTCAGGATAAAAGTTGTTTTAAAAGATGGGGTAGAAATTGCAACAGTTACACAAGAGGCTTTCCAAAGTGAACCAAAGGATGAAAATTGGTTGTGGCACTTGAGATTTGGACATCTCAACTTTGGAGGTCTTAACTTATTGAGTAGAAAAGGAATGGTAAGAGGATTACCATTCATAGAGAAACAAGACAGCCTTTGTGAAGGTTGTATCTTGGGGAAAAAACACAGAGAAAGTTTTCCATCAGGGAAGAGCATAAGGGCAAAAGAACCCTTAGAGATTGTCCACTCAAAATTATATGGACCTATGCAAACTCCATCACAAGCAGGCAACCAATATATTTTAGCATTCATTGATGATTTTACTAGAAAACTTGGGTATATTTTTTGAAGAACAAAAGTGATTTTTGAAAAATTTAGCAATTTCAAACTACTTGTAGAAAACCAAAGCGGGCTGCATGTTAAAGTTCTAAGAACTGATAGAGGAGGTGAGTATATATCCAAAGAATTTCTACGTTTTTGTAGAGAAAATAGAATTCACAAACAATTTACCACAAGGTACACTCTGCAACAAAATGGACTTGCTGAAAGGAAGAATAGAACAATCATGGATATGGCAAGGAGTATGTTGAAGGCAAAGCATTTGTCAAATGATTATTGGGTTGAAGCTGTACATTGTGTAGCGTATATTTTAAATAGATGCCCTACAAAAGCAGTCATGAACAGAGTGTTGGAAGAAGCAAGGAGTCACCCACATGAAATTTTTTGGATGTGTCTCTTATGCAAACATTCCAGATCAGCTAAGGAAGAAGTTTAACAACAAAGGGGAGAAATGTATTTTCATTGGATACAGTGAGGAACCCAAAGCTTATAGGTTGTATAACCCATCCACCAAGAAGCTTTTTGTGAGCAGAGATGTTCAGTTCATTGAAGAGGAAGCTTGGGATGGAAGCATAGAGAAAACAATGAATGTTAAAAAATGTTTGTCTTATGATGAAGATGATGAGGAGATGGCTGAAATACATCCCCAAATAGTAGCGCCAATACAAGGGCAACACGAGACACCCTTGAGGAGAAATGAAAGTGCTTCTCCAAGCACATCACAAGGAGGAAATCCATGTGATTCTTCAAGCACTTGTACACCAAATGAAAGAGGTAAGAAATTCAGAAATTTAAGTGATATTTATGAACAGGATGAAACAAATGAAGGTTCAAATTCGTTTTTTTCCTTATATTGTCATGTTGATGACCCTGTTAATTTCGAAGAAGCAATTAAGGATAAGAAATGGATAGAAGCTATGGATGAGGAGATCAATGGCATAGAAAGAAACAAGACATGGGATTTGGTTGAACTACCAAAAGGAAAAGAAGTCATTGGAGTTAAATGGGCTTATAAGACCAAGAGTAATTCTGAAGGCAAAATAGAAAGATACAATGCAAGACTTGTTATCAAAGGATATAAGCCGCAGTATGGGAGAGACTATGAGGAAACTTTTGCACCGGTTGCGAGAATGGAAACCATGAGAGCAGTGCTATCCATAGCAGCACAAAACAAGTGGAAAGTTTACCAAATGGATGTGAAGTCAGCATTCCTAAGTGCAGTGTTAATGGAAGAGGTTTACATTGAACAACCTCTAGGCTATGAAAAGAAAGCCCAACAGCACAAAGTGTGTAGATTGAAGAAAGCTCTTTATGGGTTGAAGCAAGCACCAAGAGCATGGTACAGTAGGATAGATTCCTATCTACTGGAAAATGTTTTTGAAAAGTGTGAGGGAGAACCCACCCTCTACATCAAAGAAAAAGATGGTAAAATACTAATTGTTGTGTTATATGTTGATGATGTTATTTTCACAGGTAATGATGACTATCTTCTTGAAAATTTCAAAATAGTCATGAAAGAAGAATTTGAAATGACTGACATGGGTTTGCTGAGATACTTCTTAGGAATAGAAGTAGAACAAAGTGGAAATGGGAGTTTTATCTCACAAGCAAAACATGTAAACGAAGTGTTGGAAAGATTTAATATGCAGGATAGCAAGGCAGCAATCACACCCACGATGATGGGATTAAAACTCAGCAAAGAGGACAACAGCAAGGATTTTGATCCTAGTTTGCACAAAAGCATAGTTGGTAGCCTCATGTATTTGACTACAACTAGGCCAGATATAATGCATGCTGTTAGTTTAATTTCTAGATTCATGGAGAGGCCAAAAGAAGCACATTGGCAGGCAGCAAAAAGAATTTTGAGGTATGTTAAAGGTACTAAAAGGTTTGGCATTTTATATACTACTTCAGAATGTTCAGATTTAATTGGATACATTGATAGTGATTGGGCTGGAAGTGTAGATGATCGGAAAAGAACATCCGATTATATTTTTCGCATGGGTTCAGGATCCATTTCATGGGCTTCTAAAAAACAACCTATTATAGCATTATCTAAAACAGAGGCTGAATATGTGGCAGCTACAGCAGCAGCATGTCAAGCAGTTTGGATGAGAAGAATGTTTAGGAGTTTATGCCAAGAACAAACAAAAGGAACGATGATTTTTTGTGACAATAGCTCAGCTATTGCATTATCCAAGAATTCAGTTTTTCATAAGAGAACGAAACACATAGACACAAAGTTTCATTACATTGGAGAATTGGTAAGAAATGGAGAAATTGTCTTAAAACATTGCAAGACTCAGGAGCAGGTTGCAGAAATTTTGATCAAGCCATTGGGGCATAAAATTTTTGAATTTTTGAGGAAATGTCTGGCTATGACTAATAACCCAGCAGTTGAAATTAAATGGGAGTGTTGAAATGTAATTCCAACTGCAGCATTTATTGTAGCGTTGTTTTGCAAAACCACCAGTCCATTCCCCGCACTTCCTTTTGCCAAAAGTTGTTTTCCCCTGAGAGGCTCCGATCACATATAGCTACCCATGTGTGTCCGCAGTATTGTTCCAAAGCCACCATTTCCCTGGCCGATTAAATTTGGCAGATAGGGACCTCCAGGGGATTGCATACAGTTGTTCGATTAAATAAATGGTCGTGTACAGGCCTACACCAGGAGCAATTTAATACTTGACGTGACGTGAAAGTTTATTGATAGCCATCATTTTTTGGTAAACTAATTAATGTGAAATTTATTATGGCCATAGAGTGTAGGTGAAAACTTTAATTTTATTATTTTGTTAATTCATGGATGTAAGTATTTTTTTTACATGGCACAAGTAAAAACAAAAATAGGTTATGTTTTTTCTGTTGTTCAATGTAACATAATGAAAGTGGAGGCACAACAGCGCGATAAGAAAGATGGGAAGAACACACAGACTGCGTATGACTGTATGAATTTTTTTTTGGGTTGAAATGTATGTAACAGCAGGGCATATGTAAAGAAATTTTACACAACAGTAAATGTAAAATCTTACACACACAACAGTGTAATTTTGTGCAAGAAGAAACAAAGTATCTTTTTGTGGAAGTTCTTGGTGAATCCCTCTGAGAGAGAGGAAGAAATATGTAACAGGCAGTTTATTAATGAATAGAAAGTTTTTATGTGTGTTGCTAAGACTCTATTCTCTGGAGAATTTTTTTTTTGCTTCCCTGTGCAAAGATCCTATGAAAACAAAGCATTTTCTCTATTCGGCCTTTTGTTTGGAATTACCAGAAATTTCCAACAATATGTCCCTTTATAATCGTCACCCTGAAGCTTATATGTCTCGTCTACAATTTGATGCTTATTATATCATACATATGCCTCTTGCTGCACCTCAACCATCCACTCCTTCTCAGCATGCCTCTTGTACACATCAAGTATCCCAATAACACATGAGATTGTCTAATTTTGTTGGTAAGTTATCAAAGCTCTTTTTATCCGTGTGCCTCCTACTACTGAGCATGAGAAAAAACCTCAAGTTGCCTCTTCTGGTTCATCTCACGGGCCATCACACTAAGTATCATCACGCCGACAAAAAAAGGAGCAACATGTAGACTCAGCTCCCTCTCACAGGAAAGAGAATTAATTATAGTTTTGATTTTAATAGAGGTCATGCTTTTGATGTCATTGTTTAGAGGATTATGTCATGCTTTTTTTCAGATTATCTGAACAACACTATTTGTATATTTTGATAGTACACAACACATGAGAAGCAAGTTTGTTGTATATATCTATATGTTTTGGATACAATTATATATATTTTTGGCACCACATTACATGTCAATAATAAATGGAGATACAAGGTGGTTGGAGATACAAGATTTTATTTATGGGATCATGATGTGTGATGACATGGTTTTATTTTATCGTTTGACTACATATGATTCATGTTTGTCGCACAATATTGTTATTATTTTTAATAGACAATGTTTATGATATAATTCAGGTTAGTGTTTTCAATTTTATCTATGTATTAAAAATAATCAAATGGCTAATCGAATGGAAATGAGGGACCCACCTATCAGTGTCCAAATTTAAATAAAAAATTCCTAGACTAAAATTTAGAAGTCCCTTCTCTTAGCCCGAATCATCATTATTAGTAATGAAACTAATATGATCTTTCAAGTGTGGAAACCATCAAAACCACTTTAGGCCACTTTAGAAAAAGAAGATATCTATGAAAGAAACAGAGAGAAATTTCTAAAGAGAGGTATGCCACAAAAAGATTAGGTTGTTCTTTATTCCTTTGATTTTATTTTATGTAAATTAGAGAGTTTATCTTAATGTTGACAATAGTTCTATCTCTAAATTAATGGCTATTTAAGGTGATTTCCCTTAACTATTCAAGGATTTATGATGGTATCCTTCATTATTTGTGATCATTCACTTGCTGTTTAGAAGGCCAAATTTTTATTTTTATCAATGCTAATATTTTGCTAGAAGGCAAGGTTCCCACTCATGTAAATTGCTTGAAGGATAAATATACTTCCATTCTTTTTGGGTTTCTTCGGCTGTTGTATATGAGTTTATATAGTACAGTAGTTTGAGTCTTATAACTAGTCTATGGTTTTCATAGATATCCGTTATTAAGATTTGTCTATTACTTTAACAAAATCAACTCATTATTTATTTGAATATTTAAATACCTCTTGCATTTTGTTAAATTTGTTGGGGTGTGTTATATTGTTTCCACATAGTTAACAGGGGGTTTGAGGGGTACCCGTAACCCCACTTTATGGGGTCCGGGGTAGTGCCTCGGAAAATTTTGGTTTTGGACCCTATGTTAGGTTGGGCGGACCCACCTATGGTTTTGTAAATGATTTTCTCACATGTTTTTTGGACGCGATGGTTTTCGGTCCATGGTATTGGATGCTTCGGCATGTATAAATATGTATTGTAACATTGAAAGGAACATAATGAAAAAATCAAGCTGGTAGTCCCGGTTTTTGGATCCAGTGGGAAATATCTATCTCTATGTGTTTTATGTGTTATGCTCTCGCATTTTTAGTTTTCCTATGAGTTAGAATTCGTATGCAAGTAATTTATGTACAGGGTTAAAACCTACATTTGGTATTAGAGTTGTATTGGCTTCAAGGGGACGCCTTTGTTGCTGAGGGGTTTCGCTCGGGCTTGTCGTAGACCCTGTTCAGTGGGATATCTATGAGATTGATTCTGGTGGTGAAAGAAGATGGCGAGCAACAGAAAGATAGAGATTGAGAAGTTCAATGGTCAGAGTTTTGAGTTGTGGAAACTCAAGATGGAGGATCTGTTGGTGGATAAAGATCAGTGGATCGCGGTAGATCTAGGTACTAAACCAACGGAAGTGATCGATTAAGAATGGAAGAAGCTGGAACAAAAGGCAAAGAGCACAATACAATTGTGTGTCTCAGATTCAGTATTTCTGAATGTATCAGGGGAAGCTACAACAAAGGCTCTGTGGGACAAGTTAGGGACTTTGTACCAACCTAAGTCTCTGGTGAATAAACTATTCCTATGAAAAAAGTTGTATAACCTGAGGATGAAAGATGGAGACTCGGTGACAAAGCATTTAAATGCATTTAACACTATGGTAAGTTAGTTATCATCTGTTGATATTAAAATTTCATATGAAGATAAGTGCATCAGTCTGTTGTGTTCTCTACCAGATTCATGGGATAGTCTGGTTATTGCAATAGGTAGAAATGCAATTGCTTTGCAGTTTGATGAAATAGTCTTAGCCTTGCTCACGGAGGAGATGAGACAGAAAAATATGGACAACCAGAATGGTGATGCCTTGTCTGTACGAGGACGGTCCCAGAACAGAAACAAAAATACGTCATCGAGTGGGATATCTAAATCTAGAGGGAGATCTAAATCTCCAGGAAAACCTATAAAGGTGGTGTGCTGGAAATGCAGAAAGGAAGGGCACTTCAGAAGGGAGTGTAAATCTAAAGCTCCTGATACAGGAAAGGGATCTGATGATGCTCCTTCTACAAAGGTGAAAACCACCTCAGATGAAGGTCGGGATGTGTACTTGGCTTCTTCAAGTACACATGTATGTCATGAGGCATGGTTAATTGACTCAGGTGCATCCTTTCACTTCACTCCCCATAGAGATTGGTTTTGCGAGTATGGTGGTGATGTCTTCTTAGGAGATGATAGGAAGGCTAGGATCGTTGGTCGTGGAAAAGTAAAGTTGAAGTTGCAAGGTGGAAGGGTTAGAACCCTTCCAGGTGTTCTGCATATTCCTGCACTGGCCAGAAATTTGATTTCTGTAAGCAAGTTGGATGATGCAGGTGTAAAGACAGTGTTCGAGAAGGATACCTGCAAGATGGTTCGAGGAGCACTGGTATTGATGCGGGGAGTTCGGATTGGAACTCTGTACAAGCTGCAAGGTAGCACTGTTGTTGACGGGTGCAATAGTTCTATGGTTCCTGAAAATGGAGTAGAAAATCTAGTGGTCTTTGGAGAGA
>APFE030243445.1:0-14173 GCA_000404065.3 Pinus taeda
TTTTTTTTAAATTATGTAGTTGATTTCAAATTTTAAAATTTAATTATGAACTTATTTTTTGTTTTATTCTTGGGAAGATGATCTTCCCAAAATTTCTATCTCTTGCATGTATCTTTGCACTTTTTGGAACAATTATTAATTGCTTTAAATATTTTTGAACTTAAAATTTACAACTTTATAATTTATATAATATAAATTAAAAATACAAATAATTCATATTATATTTTTCCAAAAAATATAAAACATAAAATTCAAAAAATAAAGTTTTAAATAATAATAATTAACTTTAATAAATAATAATAATAAAATAATATATAGCAAAGATTAGAACGAACTCTCATGAGCTCCATAGTGAAACAAGTTGTTGGGCAATTCCTAAAACACCATGGATGGAAAGGATCTGCCATCTTTGTGAGAATAGGAACATTGAGGATGAAAACCACTTCCTCTTAGAGTGCCCGGTGTACAACCACATTAGATCTCAGTTTCATAATCTCTGTCACAAAACTGACCTTCCTAGCCTTTTACGATGTCAAAATCATAGTGAGGTCAGGAGGCTTCTCTCCAAGCCTTTTGAGCATAGGAATAAAATCTTAAATCAAACTAAATAATTTGTTTCTTTAGGTCCGATAGACCAAAGTTTGGTCTTAGTGGACGTTAACCACCATCATCATCATCATCATAAAACTAATTAATAAAACATTTGTTTTCACATCATATACAACTTAATGAATACTTTTCATCAATAGTTATTGAATTTTTTTCCTTAAATAACATTTACTATACAAATTCTTGAAATGTTATGCTATTTGAAATTCCTTTTATCCTCTCTTTACCTATAAACATTTTAATAATATATGGATTAAAAAATAACATTAAAAATATTATATAAATTTACAATAATTATTAAACTTATAATATATTTTTAAAAATATAATAAATTAATTATAATATATAATATATTTAATATAATACAAAAATTAAACCCCATCGCAATATAAACACATAAATTTCCAAATCACAAACACTGTATACAACAAATACACAATCCAATCACTTTATTTAAAGAATACTACGTAACATCAAAAATATCCTTAAACCTCAAATGCTACATAAAAATAAAATATATAAATATCCTTGTTAACCCTCAAATACTACATAAAAATAAAAATAAAATAACATATATATAAAATAAGATAATTTTTAAAGAATTGGACTTTAACAACTACCCTTACTTTGAGCTATAATTACTCTATTCAGATTTGATATGTACATATATATATAAAATAACTTTATTAAAAATTGGACTTAACAACTACCCTTACTTTGAGCTACGATTACTCTATTCAAATTTGATATGTGATAGCTTTTATGAAGGTAAGGAGTATTAAATGATACCCCATAAACTTCAACTATAATAACTTTTTAAAAATTGGACTTAACAACTACCCTTACTTTGAGCTACCATTACTCTATTCAGATTTGATATGTGATAGCTTTTTATGAAGGGAAAGAGCATTAAATGATGCCAAGGTATTCCAAAAGGATTGCCAATTAAGAACTAAAAAATACAAAAAGTTTACATGTGATTAAAAACTACTAAGAAATTATCTATATATATAATTTAATTCCAATCAAATACAATCTTAATTATTAAGTTAATATTCCAATTAAGATAATTATTAAGTTAATATTCCAATTAAGATAATATATATGGGGAATGTGTACTTTCTTGTTGACAAAAGAATCCAAAGCATACTAGGAATCTTGCACGAATTTTGTTTTTTATTTGAGAAAGAAAAGTGGTTGGCACCATTTGGCTGCACACTACACGTGCTATGTAGTTTTTGCACGGAGACCCACTTTATTTGATGGCAACTTCCTTTACTTTTTTGTTAATTTGACCGTTCTAAGCCCCGAAGAGATGTATTCAACAATTTTTTTTCAAGGAAAAAAAGAGATCATTCTTTTTATTAAATAAAAGAAGTACAATCACTCAAATCAACTTTTATATCTTTAATAACTAGTTGAGTCATTGTAATAAGGAACATAAATAGATATTTAGACCAAAACTACCAATTATTTTAACAACAACAAATTGATTAGATACTACAAGTACTTTAAATATATAAATATTGAGGTATTCTGGACTAAAAAAACTTTTGTGTAATTCATAGAAAATCGCGAGGAGACAAAAATTCACTGAAAAGTCAAAAGGCTAGATCACTAAGATCTATACATATAAGCAAAAAATGACTAAGTGAATTAGAGAGGCAGAAGTTGATGGTTAGGAGGGATCGGAAAGCGCCCTTTCCACTGAAGTTGGTTGTTCTGGAATTTTTCCACAATGATTAAACATTTGTCTTCCAATAGGCCTCTTTTGGATAAAGCATATGCCCTACAATTCAACTCTATATGAACATGTTAGAAAGAGAGATGTTGAAAGTGTTCTTTCAAGAATGTTTAATTATCTCTTTCCAACAAAAAAATTCAATAACTTTAAGTTGATAGCTCCCTTTAAGCCACCCTATTACACACTGAGAGTCTCCTTGAACATAAAGTGAAACCACTTTAATGGAAGAAACAACTTGAAGAAGGGCCCAACAGGAAACTATCTCTGCTTTTGTATTGGAACCCATCCCCATATTCAAATAAATCTGCAATGTGGTATTTCCAGAGAGATTTATAACAACACCTCCACCGCATACTCCATTCTATTGTGCTCCATCAAAGAATCCAGAGTTGTCTGCAGAGAAAGCCAAGGGATAAGCAATATGGTGATGTGTTCTAGGTTTCTTTTGTCTCAGATATTGTGGATACTATAGGGTGATTTTCAAAGATCAGTTTGTTACGGGTTTTCCAGGTTCCCCAAGCCACATAAATTGGAAGGGATTTATGATTCCCCATATTTTGGTCCCATTAGGAGATGTATGTCTCCAAGTAACTCAATGGACCTAAAACTCGAAAGTTGAGGCTGATAAGGACTTCCTGTCGCAACGCAATAGCAAAATCACATTAGAAAAATAGATGCTCAGTTATTTCAGGCCCTTGCTTACAAAGAACACAAGAATTTGGCCCCATGAACCCACGCCGAGATAGGTTGTCCCACGTTAGAATTTTTTTCCCAGCACCAACCAAGCAAAACATTTAAGTCTTGGAGGAATGTCCCAACTTCAGATTTTCTAACTCCACCATTTAACCTGTGGTACAATGTTTTTTGTTGTGATCGCTGCATACGCTAGCTTGGCTGAAATTTGACATGTTGTTGGATTCTTTTGCCAAACAATGGCATCCTTCCTATCATTAGGAATGAGACCACTCTGAGACAATTTTAGCATGAATTCCTCCCACTCCATCGCCAGATTACGCCTTAGACCCAAATCCACCGAAGTCTTCCATCTACCATTGAAGTTGACCTTAGACCCTGGCATAAATGCATGACTAAGCCTTGTTGTGCTATCTACATTAAGCTGATTAATAAGATCCTGTGACAATCTAAAAAAATATTTTCCTCCAATGAATGGTTCCACTCCTAGATTGATGCCTTTTACCATCAATGATATTCCATGCCAACCATCTTTTTATCCAAGGCATAATAGTTGCCAAACCATTCCAAATATTCGATCCTCCTTTGAAGGTTGAGGATTGAGCCATCTAGATCCGTTCTAAAAAGGGTCAAATTTTCAAGTATTTGTTAGCAATTATTAAGCTCCAGATACTTGTATGAGTAATCACTCACCACAGATTTTTCATTACCAGAGCTGAGCCGAACCAGTGAAGGTTCTTAAAGCCCCATCCTCTACAGGATTTAAGCTGAGACAACACCTCCCACTTCGCCAATTGGAAGCTAACTCAGTCTCTCTTCCCTACACATAAAAAGTTGAAAATATCTTGCTTGATTATATTGATTGCAGATTTAGGGACCTTCAATAGTGAGATCCAGTAAGCCGATATACTCTCCAATAATGATTTTAAAAGTGTCTGCCTACAAAAAATTGACAACCACTTGTAGCACCAATAGTCAGTGTGCCTCATAATATGTTTATGAAGCCAGTTCCAGTCCTCCAACAAATAACAATTGTGCTTGAGTCAATAACCAAGATAGGTAAGTCCTTGCTCCAAAGATGCCACTTTGAATGGGAGAAAGGTGGCAATCCTCTTAGAGATATCAATCGTGACATTGTGCATATAAATCATGACTTACTTGGATCAACAGTCATGATATTGTGCATATAAAACATGACTTACTTGGTTGATCTGAATTCTAGTGGCCACACAAAAGGAGTAAAAACTAGAGTTGAAGATCTTCCATTATCTAACCAATCCCTCACCAAAGATCAAGACATCATCCACAAAGAGAAAATGAGTAAGAAAGATGTTTTTGGAAATCTTAAAACCTTTCAAGGAACCATCAGACTTTGCCTTAAATATCATCCTTCAATAACAAGATTAAATAACAACAGAGATAAGGGACAATCTTGTCGCATACCCCTAGAGGCCAAAAACAAGGCATAAGGTGAACTATTCACTAGGAATGCAAAATTATGTTGGAAAGGAAGAGAAGCTAAAACACAAAATTCACCCAAAACACATGAGTTGCGACTCTTCTATTGATCAGGAAAACTTGATTCTTACAATGAACCCGGTGAAGGGTATTTAACCTTTTCAACTAGCGATTCGCCTAAAATATATTCACATGCAACCACACACTAAAATTCGTCTATCACTTAACTCGACTTGACTCAACACTTAAAACTTAGTTAACTGACTCTCTAATTTTAGCCAACTCCTCATGCAAGAGTAATTAGCTTATTTTAACAATCCCCCTTAATTATGATCGCTAAACTAAAACATGACCCATGACAACTCAAACATGCCTGCTGGTCTATGTCTCAGCTAGGCTTACAACACCCAAGTTTCTTCTATGAAACTCAAACACATCTTTTGTTAATGACTTAGTAAATATATCAGCCAATTGATCACTAGATTTACAAGGCTTCAAGTGAATTTCTCCATTGCTCACAAGTTCTCTAATAAAGTGATATCTACTATCAATATGCTTGCTCTTCTAATGAAACACATTATTCTTGGATAGTGCAATCGTTGAGATGTTGTCACAGTATATTTTTATTGATCCTTGTTGTTTCTGCTTGAGTCCATCAAATACTCTTCTTAACCAGATTGCTTCACATGCTGTTGATGTTGCTGCTACATATTTTGCTTCTGCTCCAAAAGTGTTACAATGGGCTGCTTATTAGATGCCCATGAAATCATACCTGAACTAAGATGGAACGCAAAACCAGAAGTTCTCTTCCTATCATCCAAACTTCCTGCAAAATCACTATATGTGTATCCAATCAAATCCTTATTTTATGTGTTTGCATACATTATGCCGCAACCTCTAGTTCCTGCTATGTATCTCAAAAATATTTTTCCTGCACTCCAATGTGTGTCTTTTGTAGTCACCATAAATTTGGAAATCAAACTCACTCCTTGCATGATATCTGATCTTGTAGCTATGAGATACATGAGGCTGCCAACCAATCTTTTGAATAGAGTTGGATTTACATTTGATCCTTCATCATCCTTGCTTAACTTTGTACCTATTGCAACAGGTGTAGGGATAGGTTTTCAATTCTCCATCCTGAATATTTTCAGCAAATCTTTGGCATATTTATTTTGACGAATAGAAATTCCTTTTCAGATTGCTCAACTTCTATGCCAAGAAAATATTTCATGAGACCAAGATCTGTCATCCCAAATTCTTTCATCACGGTTGCTTTAAATTTATCTGACTCAAAATCACCTATGAAAATCATGTCATCAACATATAAGCAAACAATCAAAATCTATCCATGCTAATTTACCTTTGTGTACAAGGTAGGCTCAATGTTGCTTCTGCAAAATCCATTCTTAAGCATGTAACTATCAATTCTGTTATACCAAGCTCTAGGCACTTTTTTCGGTCCATGGAGTGCTTTCTTCAACCTGTAAACTTTATCTTCATTACCTTCAACTTCATAACCTGGAGATTACTACACATACATTTCTTCTTCTAGAATTCCATTCATTAAGGTTGATTTCACATCCATCTGATATACTTTCCACTTGTTTTGAGCTATTGTGGCTAGAAATTCTCTTACAGTATTCAATCTAGCTAACGAAGCAAATGTTTCTCCAAAGTCTATTCCTGGTTGTTGTGAGAATCCTTTTGCTACAAATCTTTCTTTAAATCTGTCAATTTCACCTTCTCATTCAACTTTGTCTTGTACACCCACTTCACACCAATGAGATTTTTGTCCTTTGGTAAATCAATCAAATCCCATGTATCGTTCTTTTCCATAGCTTCAATTTCTTCATCCATGCCTTGCACCTAATTTTCATCTTTGATTGCTTCTTCAAATGAAGAAGGTTGGAATGATAACAATGAAAAATTTGAACTAAGATCCAAATCATCATAAATATATTTCAGACTTCTCATATTTCTCTTACCATTGCTTGATTCATCACCTGATTGATTGTTAGGAGAATTTTTGTCTGTTGATCTTCTTAAAGATCCATGCTGCTCTGAAAATCTTGGAGTCCTTGTTGGTGTGCCTCTATTTGGTGTCTTTACCTGTGATTCTTGTTGCTCTTTTTCTGTTACATCATCTTCTTCCATTTGTGGCACTTCTGCATCAACAATTTTTCTACAATGCCATTCCATGACTCTTTCTCTTAGAACACAACATCTTTGCTAATTATGGTATTCTTGGTGACAAGGTTATATAATTTGTAAGCTTTTGATTGCTCACTATAACCAGTAAATATGTATTTTTCACTTTTATCATCCAATTTGCCTCTTCGCTCTTTAGGCACATGTGCATAAGCTACACATCCAAATACTATGAGATGAGATATGTTGCAAGACATACCTGACCATGCTTGTTCTGGTACTTTGTTCATCACACCCTTTGTAGGAGATCTGCTGATCACATAAATAGTACATGCAACTGCTTCTGCCCAATACTCATTAGATAAGTTTCTGCCTAATACAATATGCTTCTTACCATGTTCATAATTGTCTTGTTCTTTCTCTCTGCTACACCATTCTACTGCAGTGTGTACTTGGTTGTGAACTGTCTTCTGATTCCATGTTGTTTGTAGTAAGCATGGAATGCCTTTGAGTCATATTCTCCACCACAATCTGACCTCAATACCTTTATTTGTCAATCACTTTGGTTGTCTGCTAAGGCTTTGAATTCTTTAAACCTTGCAAAAGTTTCAAACTTCTGCTTCAAGAAGTAAACCCAACGCATTCTGCTATAGTCGTCAATGAAAGTGAGGAAGTAACAACTTCCACCGATCGACTATGTCCTCATAGGTCCACACAAGTCTGTATGCACTAGCTCAAGAGGTTTCTTTGCTCTATATGCAACTCCCTTTGGAAAAATTTCATGGTGTTTCTTTCCCAAGATGCAACGCTCACAAGTACTAGCAGGTTCTTTAATGGGAGATAATCCTCTGACCATCTGTTTCTGTTGTAACAATCTTAAACCAGAAAAGTGTAAGTGTCCAAATCGAAAGTGCAATAACCAATAATCATCAGAAGATGCCACTATAAAAGAACTAACCTAATCACTGTAATTCATAACTAGAGGAAAGAGTATGTTCCTCGCCATATCCACCTTCACTATTAGCTGCTTACTTGGGGGCTTGTCATATATAACACATTATTGACCTTGAAAGATAACTCTGTATCCTTTCTGTGTCAATTGACCAATACTTATCAAATTATTTTTGAGACTAGGAACATAATATACATATGAGATTGTCTTCGACTCCCCCTGCTTGGTCGGAATGTTGACCACTCCTTTGCCATCTATTACATAGTCTTGCCAGTCTCCAAATTTACCTCTGTTTTCACAGATTGATCGAAATTTGCAACCAAAATATTGTTTCCTTTCATGTGGTTACTGCAACCACTATCTAATAGCCACACACTATCATAAGGTTCATGCATGGTATGGCAAACTAGGAACATGGAGTTAGTACTCTCTGTAGTGACATTGTCTCTTTGGTTCCCTTGGTCAACTATCTTCTTCCTGCAATCACGAGCATTGTGACCAAATTTATTGCGATAATAACATCTTACCTTTGATTTTTCAAATCTTTGATTATTGTTTAAGTTTCTGCAGTTGCTTCCACTTTCATGTTCATGCTCTTCTCAACCATCTCTCTGACCACCATATCTTCCACCTCGTCCTTTGCCTCTCGATCTACTTCTGCCTCGACCTTTGTCTCTTGGAATAGAAACCTGACTTTTGAAAGTGGTCTCTAAAGTGGAATCCTTATTTCTATCTATCCTTGCCTAATGCGATAGAAGTGATCCCATCAGCTCATCAATTGTTAATGATGCCAAATATTTGGCTTCTTCTATGGCTGCTACCACAACATCAAATTTGGTAGACAAAGATCTGAGGACCTTCTAAACCACAGTTTGATATTTAATTTCTTCACCATAAATTTCTAACTAATTTACGACAGTCATGACCCGATTCATGAAAGAATCGATGTCCTTTGTCTCCTTCATCTGCAAACTTTAAAAATCTCTCCTAGTATTCTGCAACTTAACAATATTGACTTTGGCCATACCTTTATAGCTTGTCCCCAAAGTATCCCATGCTTCCTTTGCTAAAGACATGATCATAATCTTTCGGAACACTGCTCGGTCCACTCCCTGCTGGAAGATGCAACACGTGTGCATTCTTCTTCTTGTCTTTCTTCCATTGCTCCCTCTCTACTTCATTATTAGGTTCTGAAAACTGAAACTGGACATAATCCCAAACATCACGAGCCTACAAAGTGGTCGCCATCTTAATGGCCCACACATCATAATCTTTCCCTGTAAACAGTGAGAATTAAAGCTAGAAATTTGAGAAAGTCATATTTCTTCAAAACTTCTCTTTTTAAAAACCCTAAATATTTCTTCTTCTTTTTTTAACTTTGCAAAACCTCCTTAAAATAAAAAAAAAAATAAAAAAAAAAAAAAAAAAAAAATATCATATATATATATATATATATATATATATATAATATAAAAAACCCTTTAAATTAAAACCTTTATTATTTCATAATAAAAAATCTTATATAAAATATTAATATAAGATATCTTTATAAAAAAAACTTTTATAATAGTAACTTGTAAAACTGGTTTTTTTTTTTTAACAAATCTATCATAAACCCAAAGTTTTCAAAAAACCAACGGAACTTATGGTCACAACCACATGTCCCACGTGACGTTTTCCAACCAATGAAAAATACTTTTCAAATTATTTGCACAGTCGGGATTAGGGTCAACGCAATGCCTTGTAATGGAGTTGTCTATAATGCAACTTTTTGGAGATTCCGGTGACGGAATCTGGCGGAAGAAATGAGGTTAAATCTTGATTTTTAGCAGTTAAAATGGTTTTTTAACTGCATATTTGGATTCAACACCCTGAAAAACCCCTGGGACCCTTAGATTGTGCAGAAAATAGCTATCAAACTTGGGATTCCAATAAATTGTTGCCGGATTTTGACCAGAGAAACCCGCCAGAACGGCTTTCAAAAAGTCTCATTATAGACAACTGCCCTTGTAATTGTTCACAGAGGTTACGACTGTCATATTTTTAATGCCTTGCGGGCTTGACCACCCCTAGAAGCAGAAAAAATGCGCAATTAACCCGATTTTGTTGAGAATCGTAGTTAAACGAAAACTACGTGTGTAATTTGTGGGTTTCTTAATCGTTCGAGAAATTTGCAACGCAATTTAAAAAAAGATTATCAGTTTTTGTGCTCTTCTTTTTATTGGCTTTGCAGGCATCTTGGATCTTGTGATCTTTCTTTAGCTCTAATAACAATTTGTTGGAAAGGAAGAGAAACTAAATCACAAAATTCATCCAGAATACACTAGTTGCGGCGCTTCTATTGATCACACAAAACTTGATCCTTAGAATGAATTTGGTGAATGGTATTTAACCTTTCTTTAGCTCTAATAACAATTTGTTGGAAAGGAAGAGAAACTAAATCACAAAATTCATCCAAAACACACTAGTTGTGGCGCTTCTATTGATCACACAAAACTTGATTCTTACAATGAACTTGGTGAAGGGTATTTAACCTTTTCAACTAGCGAATCACCTAAAATATCTTGACATGCAACCACACACTAAAAATCATCTATCACTTAACTCGACTTGACTCAACACTCCAACACTCAGTGAACTTACTCTCTAATTTTAGCTAACCCCTCATGCATGCGGGAGTAATTAGCTTATTTTAACAAATTAATAGAGGAGATACAACCCATAATCCAGTTTGTTACCTGCAAGTCTAAGCCAATATGTAATAGAAGTATTAAAAAACACCAATTTACCCTATCATATGCTTTTAGAAGATACCTTGAGAATAGTAGCACTACGTTTTTTTGTTTAATGGAATGGATTTCCCCCTGAGCCACTCCGGTAGCATCATGAATAACTCTACTAGATAGGAATCCAAACTACTCCAAAGAAATGTTAGAAGAAAGAATATTCCTCAATCCATTTAAAATCACTTTGGAGATCACTTTATAAATAATATTGCACAAAGAAATCAGAGAAAAGTTGTCAAATGAAGCAGGCTTTGAGATTTTGGGAACAAGACCTAAGAAGGTAACATTGATTTCCCCTAAAACCTTACCAGTAATATGTGCCTCTTCAACAAATTTTGAGAGTTCTGCACTAGTTAGATCAAAGAAGGCGAAGTAGAACTCAATAGTCCAGTCCAACCATCTGACCTAGGACTTTTATCTTTGACAAAAAGAATTGAGAACCATTTTGATTTCATCCATGGATATAGGTTGACTAATCTTCAATGATTCCTCCCCTATGAAGAATATTTTAGGAAATTTTTTGAGGGCTTTCAACTATTCTAGAGTATTGCCACCACCAGAGTCTTTAAATAAACCAGAAAAGTGAGCATTGGTTTCCATTTCCAGATTGCACTGTGTGTTCACCAGATTTCCTTCACTGTCCAAAAGGTCCCCGATGGAATTTTTATTCCTTCGATGGGAAGCATATTTTTGAAAAAAAATTGTGTTTCTATTGCATTGCTTAATCCATATGGCACAAATTTTGAGGGGCCATCTTTTTTCTTTTTCTTCAAGAATGCTTGCCTTCTTCTCAACCAAAGAGCATAGGTTGCTTTTAACATCAACCGAGAAACCCTCATGAAGATACACTAGAGCCACCTCAACCCACAAACCCTTTCAATATTTTGTATCTTTGTGTCCTTTTAAATTCTTAAACAATGATTTCTCCAGGATCCCAATGGGCATATAATCATAGACGAATAGCAGCTACCCATTACGCTTAGTCCTTTACATCTCTAGCCTTGTTGGTGATGCATTGGTGCGCATAGTCGACCTTATCAACACTAGGTGGGTGTTTCCCCTCATGTAGTTGACAATCCTTTAAAGAGAAGAGGGAAACAATTCCAAATCCCCTTGTAGATAGAAACCGAGCAGTGGTGAGAAGGGGAATAGTCCTAACAAGAGTTGCGACAACCAGTGTTACCATAGCTTAATATTGGTTAAGAACAATAGTGCCCCTCCCACCGTAATGGTGGCCATGATATTCATAACCTGTTAGGAATTGGGAGTGTTCTCCTGTATCTTTTGCATGAACCCATGTACTTGTTGTGCCTGATCAAGAGAAGGTATGACAAATAACAATAAGTACAAGAAGAATTTCTTATGACAATCACAAACAATTCAACAAAATATGGATAAGAGATTAATTGCTTCTCCAGTTCACTGATGGATTAATTCAGCAGTGGAGTAATATGAGATTGTGAAGTATTTATAAAATTTGAGATTATAGAGTAATTTGAGATTGTGAAGGCTACTTGTAAGTGTTTGAAACTTTGCATTTGGAATGTGGCATCATGGAGATGAACTAAATCAAGTCACATAAATTAATCTATGGAGTTCATGACTCCATAGAGTAGGTATTAATAATATCTACAATTAATTTCAACAGTATTATAGTTGACAATTCATTTCAATGCTTTCTCTACTCTCTACTCTATCTCTGATGTTATGTGATCATTCACAATTCACTTCAATCTTCCATGTAAGAAAAATGTCCCCTTCAAATATGGAACATGCAATTTAACACACTGGAAAGCTCAAAATGTTCCCTCCCGTTACATAACTTCTAATTCAACAATGGAAAAAGATAGAACTAAATGGAAAAGCCTCCGAGCATCTCCATCGCTAACCCACGTAATATTTCAACATCAGAAAAGTCTAATTTATTGTTATTGCAATGGAATGACTTCAACATCAGAAAAGTCTAATTTTATTGTTATTGCAATGGAATGATTGGAAAAAAAACGCAATAAAGGTGATAATTTAGCATTGGATCGACAATTTACCATTAACCTTAAACATGACTTAAATCAGATAAGAAGAAGTTATAAAATCAAATTTGAAACCTAACTACTTTCTCTTTATGAAGACATTACAAAATCAAATTCCAACTTTTATAAGAGGTAAAAATTATTATTTTTAATTTACTAAGTCATAACAAAATCAAACTCAAAATTGAACGTT
This sequence comes from Pinus taeda, assembly GCA_000404065.3. NCBI lineage: Eukaryota > Viridiplantae > Streptophyta > Pinopsida > Pinales > Pinaceae > Pinus > Pinus taeda. The sequence continues at coordinate 12,617 of APFE030243445.1, forward strand.
GAAGAAAACTTTTTTAACTTTGGAAGCCATTTCAAAGTCATGCACTATAATAGTCAAAGAGTTGAATTATTCATCCATATTTTTTTATAAATAAAATCCATCAATTTTCTCACAATTAATATGTCAAACACGTGATCCAAGTGTTTTCTCTTTGTTTTTACCAATCCAATTCATGCTTTTCCAAATCAATGAACATGCGATTCATATAAGTTCGAAATAAGTTGAGGGTTATGGCTCTCCACAATTTGAAAAAGGTTTTACTGTTTAATTAAAAAACCTTATTTATCTAAATTGATGATAATGTTTAGAATTGTTTAATGGATTAAAAAAATATTAAGGCCATGGAAAATTAGATTTTGTATTGACCTGGAAGAGTCTTCCATACTAATTTTATAAAAATGTGAGAAATTTTGTTTGGAAACAGCGGGACTCCCATTTCAGATTTTGACTCTATAATGAGAAGGGCATATATACTATGAAAATATAAGGTTATTTATTATGTAGTATATGAAACTTTTGTTCGTATTAAATATGATTGCCTTTTCATATTTTAAGTCTATAAGGTGAAGGGGATATGGTGTGAAAAGTATTAAATATGATTGCTTTTTCATATTTTAAGCCTATAAGGTGAAGGGGATATGGTGTGAAAAATAAAAAAACTATGTATCGTGTAGTACTAGGAATGCTAAAATCTTGTTCGCATCATGCTTGAATACAAATGCTTGACTACGAGAACCTCGAAGTAGTTTCGACTAAACTAGCAGAATCTCATAGGAGGAAAACCATTGTCTGGCCTAGGGAATGAGTCGCTAACTTATAGGACATTGATGGAGATCAATATTGCACCTTGAGGGAAATCTGGGGCAAGCATCCCCGTGTGATAAAGAAAAGACAAATAGCCATGCATGACATGCCTGGAGCAAGGTATATCAATACTTTGTGCTCATGCATAGGTTGTGAGCAATGGGCTCGCCTCGTGGCACTTCCATTGGAGAGTTTGGCAGACCTTATGTGCATGCATTCAATAGTGGGCTCTGTTCGTGGCGAAATAATCTCCCCAAATCTTCTATTCCTTCGGTGCACCTTTACACCTTGAGAGACAATTACTAGTATATGTATTTATGAGCACTATGTGTTGAAGATATTGTAATCTTGCTTTACCATGAGAATCATGTTTATTATAAATTTCATTGAAAAAAAAATATTAGTCTTTATAAAAGGATGATACTCTACTTGCATTATAAGTTTGTAGGAACATGAAAATATAATACGAGTGTATCTGTTATTTATTATTTGAGTTAAAATGTTTATTACTTGGGGTTTTCAATTAAGATGTTTATAATTTGGAAATTTTCAATATTTATAAAAATACGAAATTAAATAAAAAAATTTTAATCAAGATTATTAAATATAATTATTTTAGTGTTTATGTTTATTTTTCAAATAATTTGTAAATGGGTGGAAGAATGGGAAGTTAGAGCATAATCCATAATGCATACTTTTGATCATAATATAAATGATGTTACTTTTTCTCTATCTGTTTCAAGAATCTCACCC
>APFE030243447.1:2703-19832 GCA_000404065.3 Pinus taeda
AAAATTAAAAATATAGTTACTTTATATACGATTTTACATTTCTGCATCATATTCTTTCCAATTATATAAAATTATTTTTACACCTATGAATATTAGTGTGACGTTGCGTTGATTATGATGATGTGGTGAGATATATATAAATATTAATTTATTAATATCTTTAAAAAATGAATGAAAAATAAAATTATTTATAATATTTATAGTTATAATTACAGATTGTAATAATCAAATCTACTATTAATAATTATTTAGTTTTTTATTATATTTAACAAGATTGAATATATAATTTTTTTAGTTCATATTGATATTGATTTGATATTTATAAAGATTTAATCTATTTTTTATTTAGAAAATATTTAAAGATGAATGGAAAAAAGGTTAAAGATATATAGAAGCAATTTGTAATTTACAACTTCAAAAGTGAAGAAAGTATATGTTATTTTGTTCATTTAAGCAAAGTTTTGTAGCATCGAGAGAATCACTGTGTTTAGATGTGTAATAAGAGGTTAAGCAACATGAAGTACAAGAGACTTTATAGAATTTCTTTAGACTCTAGAAAAAAAAAATCTTTAACTTAAGTTGGGATGTTATAATGATTCCCAAAGTACCAATCTTGACCAGAAAATTAGGAATAAAGGAAGACATCATTTTGAAAAATGAGAATGTTATTAAAAATATTTTTACTTCAAATTTTACCATAAATTTATGTAGTGATAAGATGTTAGAGGAGAAATAAAATTAAGGTATTATAAGTTTGTGGTCAAACCAAATCTCAAAAATCAAAACTATCTCTATGTCTAGAATATTGTAAAGATGGAAATAAACATTATTAAAATAATCACGATTTATTATGAGTTCCATAGTGAAACTAATAGTTCGTCAATCCCAAAACCACTTAGAAAGAAAGAGTCCCCTTTAACACTACGAAAGTTGAATATGGAAAACACTTTATCTTAATTGTCACACCATCAATATTCTCCACCCTTTAGATGTTTAGATGTAATATTAAAGAACTCCAAATCCTTTTTTGTGTAAAAATACATCCTTTAAAAATTGGAAATAACATCTTATTCTTATAATTTTTAATAAGTCATTTTTCAATTTGAATAAGATAATTATCATCATCATCATCATAACGAGCATCATAATCATATTAAATCAAAACAAAAGATTTTATACATTATGTATGTTAAATTAAATGTAATATAATTGAATTTTGGTATTCATAAAGTAATTATTGAAAAACTATAATAATTAATTAAATTACTATATTATGTTTAAATAAGAATTAAATTTATCGTAAAGACATTTATTTTAGATTTGGTCAATTATTATTAATATTCTTCCTTAGTTTTGTTTCTATTTTTTTTGCTTCTCTCTCTTGCTTCACGAGTTTCATCTCTCATTGTTTCACTATTCCACACATTCAATTCACTTACTATGGTATTATAATTTCTCCTTCTCCCCTAGATTAATGGACCTACTTAGCTTGAAAGGTTCCTAACTTAGTTGTCTTTCTAGGCTCCTCGGATTCCTCTCCCTATGTATTTTCATTAACTATGGTTAGGTGTTAATTATTATTCATAAAACATTACAAGGATATAATCACTGTAGTTATTCAAAGGACCATTTTAGACATGGAACAATAGGTCTGATAATAAAGAGAGTCATTCTAGAAAAGCATACACAATTTTTCAAAGATCCATTTTAGACGTGAAATAATAGATCAGAAAATGTAGACATTTTATTCCAAACATGCATATAGACCAAAAAACCATGAAATCGATTCTTGATGTAGAGAATTCCACTAGGTCTAGGACTACCTATTACATACAAACTATAAGTATTCTTTTTGTTGGTTGATACATATTTTATTATTTTTGACCCACTAAGGTTTGAAAGTAGAACCTCTGGGAACCAAAGTCATTGGTATCAAGGAAATCACCTATGAGGCTACCTCACCTAGGCTTACAAACTGTAAATATTTACTAGCACATAAAATCCTTGATGGGGAGGATCCTCATTACATATCATTCTAAGAATTTGAAACTAGAACCTCTGGGAACCAAAGTCATTGGTATCAAGGAAATCACCTATGAGGCTACCTCACCTAGGCTTACAAACTGTAAATATTTACTAGCACATAAAATCCTTCATGGGGAGGATCCTCATTACATATCATTCTAAGAACCTCACAAAGCTTGACTTCTCATCTTGACATTTCATAGAAGTTCTCTTCTCTTCCAGTTAAATTTCCTTTTATTTTGTAAAAAGGATTAACATATGTATATACATAAATAAATTAATGAGACTCAAACCCTTAATATTCGTTCCTCAATTACTTAAAGATTATGTGAATATCCACTATGTCTTTTTGATACTGATGTAAAGTCTCTCTTGTGATTAAAAATATGTTTTGTGTACCATGAGAGCACCATATTGTAGTCATACTATAGTGACTCGAACATGCATATTGAAGTCATCTTCAATTTTCCTTCTCTCCTTAGACTCCCCCAAACTTACATTGACTTCCGTTCTCTGTAGCAGACATCACACCTTTTCCCAGCTACAAGACAATTTCACACTTCTTCCAAGCTACAAGAGAATTCGAACTTGTGTGAGAGAATGATACTCCAAATGAACTTGATGAGCTTGACTTTATAGCCTTCTTGTGGGGTTGAATAATTTCCTTAGTCCGAATTGATCTTCTCTTAGGTCTTCATGGTGTGGAGTTCACATAATTCATATTTCACTCAATACTTAGCCTTTTTACATGATTCAAAAGCCGAAGAAGGGCCTCTTTAAATTTAAAACGACTCGATAGACTAAAAATAAATCCTAGAAGTACTCAATGTGGACTTTGACCTAAAACATGTTGACCCAAGCATGAAACCCATACTTTAATAAGTCACAATAATATAATAAAAAATATTTTCTTTATTATTTGGACAAGTACTTTACATGATGACTCAAGTACATTATTGAAGACCGAACATAGTTACAATTTCCAACACTCCCTCTTAACTAAGGAGGTATTCATAATGTACAAATACAATGGAAGATCTCAAACTATATGAACCATGAAGAACTTTAGGCACAAGAATTCTATGGACTAGATTCCTAACTAGGGAAATCTATCCAAATAGTCAATCAGTAGTTTAGGCACTGCAATGCCATGGACTAGATTTCTGACCGAGGCAATATATCTAGGCGGGATTGAGATGGACTCAAGATTTAAACCCTTTTAAGTACCATCAAGCTTAGTTTCTAACTAACACCACTTTTCCAACTTCGGGACCTAAACATCAACAAAAAATGTGAGCCATATTTCTTCCGAGGAAATGCTTCACTCACAAAGCCTCAACAACCCTTGATCTAGTAGATCAAGAATTACTAATATCTCCTAATAAAACTGAATGGTAACCGACATGCTATCAAATAATTCGAGAGATTCACTTGTTCAAACACAACCCCAATCAATAATATACTTTCATATGTACAAAATCAAGTACGAACCTCTAGGGTCTTCTAAAGAACTTTATATCACTTCTCAAATTTTCATAGTAGGACTACCAACAAAATCTTAGAATATTCCTTAACCACACACTCTTCCTACTTCCCATGTAGCAACATATCCCCCAAAATTTGTTCTTCAATCAACACCAAGCTATGCACTCCCTCTGAACGAGGAAGCATTTCTTCATCTGGAATCCCTCTTAAACTTAGGGAGATATCTTCTATTAGGGCTTCCTGTTAATTCAGGAATATCAACTTGTTATTTTCATCATCAAAGAATATTTCATGGCTTCCAAACATTTAATCAGAGGTATTATCATTGTTATCATGCTTATCACATCGAGCATATTCACTAAGTTTAAGATTATATACTCGCACAACTTAAATAACAACTACATCCGAATCTATAGAAGCAAGAATTTAGCCATATCAGAATCATAAAAGAATTTCAACTTTATACATATTAGATACCCATACTTAATTTACAAACAAGAGACATATATTGTTCATCATCTTGCTAGGGACTTTATAATAGACCCTAGACTACTTCATAACAACTTTTCATTCCATCGAGGGTTTCAATCATTCTTCCAAAGGTATGACACACCTTACTTAAATATATAACCAACCTTAGAAAAAGTTCACATGAATATAGATCTACAAACCATCTAACAACCTTTCAAAATTCATATGTTAGACTTCTCACTAGGGATTGATACAACTCCTAGATTTCATATAAAATAATCAATCAAAGTTAATCACAACTTAGTCAATAACCTGACCAGCTTCTACTAGGGTTAGTTGTAAACCATATATTTCCGATCAATCATCAAATCCATCGAAAACTGAAATTTCAACAATCTTTCACAAATCTCAAATTCTCATATTGTCAACAGTCATTAGAGATTTATACTGGGACTAAGGTTCAACTCCAAAACCCTAGGATTCCATTTTCACAATTTCAACATTCTTACACAAATCTCAAACCATCATATTTTAGAGATTTTACATTGACTAAGGTTCAACTCCAAAACCCTAGAATTCCATTTTCATAGTTTCAACAATACATACGTCTCATCTTGTTACATTTCACACTAGATAATGTTACTACTAGGATTTAACTACAAAACCCTAGATTTTCATTTCCAACAATCATTCAATATATTTTAGATTTTTATATCACACATACTATACAATTTAAATTCACTAGGGCTTAGCTACAAAACCCTAGATTTCCAAACATCATCATCCTAGATTCTGAGACAAGGATTTCCAATGAATCCTAATACCTATGGCCATCAATAACTAGGTCAACACATATATCTAGGAATTCACAATCATTCATAACAATATCATATGTCCAACAATATTAATACATATGACCTACACTAAGCTAGGGTTTTGACCAAAAGGACATATCTATACATGCATAGATTTCATCATCATGCAAATATATTTCATATCACGTGTTAGTCAAACCCAACTTCACAATCATTAATAAGAGTTAGACACACAACAATCTTGATTACACTAGGGTTTGATCAACGAAACACACATATACCAAGGAAATCATTTCTAAGACAATATAAGGGTCTTACTTACACATTCCACCAAACCCTAATGGACTAGGGTTTTAATGTAGAAACATCAACAATCACAAAGAGTTTAAAGGTTTGGAATTTAGATCTTATCATTCAGTCATAACGAATGAGGATATCCTTAATCAGCTTAGGGTTTCAAACATTCACATAAGCATACCCTTCGGTTAGGGTTTTCCAGAACCTAATTAGGGTTCTACAAAATTAGTTAAGAATATGAGTGGGGTAGATAGGTTTATCAAGTGATGAATAACCCAAAGCAAGAATCACTATGATTCAATATAGCTTAGACATAACAGTGTTAGTAATAGATCGTCAAACGAAAAATCCTTTCAACCATTGTATTTAAAGCATAACTTTGTTCCTTGACCAACCTTATATTGAGATATCCTCTTTTATGCTTCATGCAAATGTTTTTCCTAATAAATACAATAGAGGGAGAATGGTGATTAGTATTTAATATAATCAAAACTAAATGAGTACATGAAAATGAAAAATGACCCACGGGACTTTGGATTGACAATGAATGGGTTCACTGTTAAGGAACTCCTTGTGAGGTCACTAGTTCAAATCCACCATGGGTGCTTACCTACCAAAAAAAAAAAAAAGAATGAAAAATGAAATTACATGAGATAATTATCTTAGGCATTTGTTGGGGGCTCCCTCGAAAGCTTGAGGGATACCTACAAACTCATAAAATAATAATACAAAAATGTATTTTCCAAATTAAGTTAAAAACATGTAAACTCTAAAACATATAAAAAAAAATATCTAAAGCTATCGGAAAAGGACTCTTGTAGTGTAAGTAACTAACGTTGGGTTCTTCAGGCTTGAAATTCTTTGACTATATTTCTTGAGCAAATTTGGCTTGATCCCTTCCTCTCTTAGAATTCTTTGGATTTTCCAGACAATCACTCTTGTAGTGACCCTTCTTATGACATTGATAATAGTCTATCTTAGACATGCCAACTTTCTTCGTTGGTCCCTTCAATATATTTCCTTTATGATGAGAAATGCATGCATTTTATACTCCTTCATGATTTTTAATGATTGATATCCTTAGTTATTCTTGACTGTATTTGGTCCATAATTCTTCAAAGGTTGGAGCTACCTTCCAACTATTGAGTCCTCCAGCAAATGCTGCCCAAGAGGGTGGAAATTCTAATAGAGCAACGATCACAAGTTATTTGTCTAGAGCAACCTCATCGATGGCCAAGACACCATCCTTGATTATATCTATATTCACAAAGAAGGTTGCCACAATATCTTCTTTAGTCATCTTCATAGTTCTTAGCTCATTATTCAAACTTGCTACTTGCCCAATGTTCTTAATAGTAAATAGCTTTGACAAGGCTTCATGCATTTCCTGAGCATGATTAATGTTAAGTATGAATGGGACAAGGTTTTCATTTATTCCTTCTACCATCAGAGTCATGACCACCAACACTAATTCCCTATATTTTCCTTTGTTGGCATCAACGGATTCCTCTATAGGCTTCTTTACATTTCCTTTTACCAAGTCTAGTACCTTGTTCTTTTCGAGGATTAGGTCAATCCTTTTCTTCCAGGCCCTAAAGTTAGAGGCTACTTCAATTTATTTTTCTCCCTTGATTGAGTTAAAAATATTTCTTGAATATAAAAGACTCCTTCCCTTAGATAGTCCCTTGGAATGGTTCTTTGATCAAGTGCTTGAGACTTCCTTTTGCTTTCTTCTCAACCAAAGCTTTGATTCCATGCTAGAAAATCATAAAGGCAAAAATATTTTCATGTTCTTGATAATTACTTGTGATGTTTCTTATTATTACGATTCTTTATGTCTTCTTTCTTTGTTTCATCAAAGAATTACCGAAAGAAACAACACATAAAACAATAGACACCAGATGTAGGGACATGGCAGGGAAAAACCCCCTTAGAGGGGAAAACCTAATCAATATAATTATTCCCTATAATAGTATTATTTGATACTCTTCACCCTAGACCAAGACATACGGTTCCTCCACACCAAGTCAGCCTCCCATAATTTCGACCTCTTTCTAGCAACTTTGACTAGGTAACAACTTACGACAACTGGAAGCTTCCGACAGTAGACAAACTTGGAAGACTTCGATCTCCCAATCTAGAGCACAAAATAGAGAAAGAGAAACACAAAAATTTATATTTTTCTTCTCTCCTTAGAATTACCTAAACTCACATTTAATTCGGTTCTCTGGTAGATGACTTCACACCTTTTCCCCGCTACAAGACAATTTCACAGTTCTTCCCGACTACAAGATATTTTTCACTTCTTCCCAACTACAAGATAATTCAATCTTGTGTGAGATAATGATGCTCAAAATGAATTCAATGAGCTTTCTTTTATAGGCCCTTATGATGTAGAATAGGTTCCTTAGTGTGACTTGATCTTCTCTTAGGCCAACATGGTGTGGAGGTTACAAAATTTATATTTAACTCAATACTTCACCTTTTTACATGATTCAAAAGATGAAGAAGGGTCTCTTTAAATGTAAAATGACTCTATAGACTCAGAATAAATCCTAGAATCCCTCAATGGGCATTTTTACCTAAAACATGTTGACCCAAGAATGAAACCCATGCTTTAATAAGTCACAATAATAATAATAATAATAATTTATTTATTTATTCTTTTGACAATTAGATTACATGATGATGCAAGTACATTATTTAAGACCAAACATAGTTACATTTTCCAACACCTACAACTTAGTGTACTCATTGTTCATTTCATTAAATTTTCCTTCATACAAGATGGTATGGAAACTATGCCTAGTCCAAATATTTTACTATGTCCATGAATATATTTTATCAAATGGGTGGATCAAATATACAAATCTTTATTTGTGAACTCAAATGTCAAACACTAGGATCAACCACGTATTAAGTTATATCTTATGATTCTTAGAATATAGTTGAATTTTTACGCCGTACTATTTAACAAATATTCTCATCATGAATCGATCCAATAGCCTTCTAGTTACAAGTCAAATTTGTTACTACTTGATCCCCTCCCCCAATTACATTTTGAATTCTTGGGTGGGACTTGGTTACATGTATCACATGCAGCTCAACACTCCTTTTTATCAATGTGACAGGGTCATAGATAGATGAATAATATTAATTATAATGTTTGCACAACTCATATAGTTAAAAATTATTATTTTTTTAATGACTACCCTTCCTATCTTGGCATTCAACTTTGTCTTGGATCTCCATAGATATAGATCTTTCTGCCATTGGGATAAGATTTTTTGGACATTACCATTCACAAGGGGTATGTTTTGATTTCTACTTTGTGATAAAGGCTTGGTTGCAATGATAGATAAGCATGATTCATAATCTACTTTTGTGTTTATGCTACTTAGGGTTTTACAAATTTATAATTTTTTTCTTATTTGTTATCAGATGTGGGGGAAGAAATTCGACTTCATGGTTTTCAATGTCTTTATTGATTAAAATATTCATAGTAGCATATATTTTGGTTTGTATAGGTATTTTAAATAACTCAACAATATTGCCCTGATGGCTTCCATTACTCAGGTTGATTAACCATGGCTTTAGGGTTATATGTATATTTTAACAATTGCATTTGTTCCTTTATTTGATGAAAGAGGATTTTCGTGTATTTAAATCTCTCAAAGTTTTTAAATTAAATTTAGTACATGGGTGTTCTAGTAGGATTAGCTTCCTAGGCTTTGATGGAGTATCAAGACATGATCACGTGTAAGGTTACGAGAAAAAGTGCACTAGTCGAAGAAAACCCTGTCGACTCTATGTTAGATCTTCTCATTGAAAGGGATCATTTATATAAGATATTGTACCATTTATTTTTATTTTCATGGATCTTTGAACCTTGAGTTTTTAACTTTATCTCACGTTCTGGTTATTTATTTTATTTGCACTAGACGAAATGGTTTTTTTTCTTGTAATCCATTCTTTCCTTAGAGATGTCAGCTTAACATTGTTACATTAAACTTTACTTGTTAAGAGAATTTTATTTTCTTACATGTTTCCTTCCATGGTTTTATATTGAATACACTCTTTCAAAGAAACTCATAATGGCATAGTGTCAAGCTTGCAGTGGATGCAGAGTTCCAACTAGGTATCCAAGAAAACTTTATTACTCTTCTTGACATGTTGATGCTTAGGTTTAAAATATTTGGCTCATTCCTCAGAATTCTAGTATAATTCCCTTAAAAAAAAATATGCCATTTTATATTTTATAGGGTAATAATAACCCTTGTATTACAAACCCTTGTATATTGGGTTGCAAAACTTGAATATACTATCTCAAGAAAAGGGGTTTCTAGATTTCGTAAAAACAAGGATTTATAATTAAAAATTATTCTTACTTTTCTATTTATTTAAGAGCTGATTATAACCTTGAACATGTTCTTAGAATTCCTAATTTCATAAACTTCAAATGTGCCTTCTAAGAACATGGTTGCTTAAAAACTCTGAAGGTAAGTTTTTCCTGAAAATTCTCTTGTTACATAATTTATTCCTTGTTAATAAAAGTAATATGAGGGTATTAATGATAATCATTTACTATGACGTTCTTCATCTCCAAACTTTAGCTCAGAGTTATTCAATTGTAGAACATTATATTTCCTTCTCTAGGTAACAACCCCCTTTAATGGCTCTTTTCTTTCATAAGTATTTAGTTGATATGGAGAAAGATATTGCCCAATGAAGGCCATGACTCCTTCTGTACAAGTGATCATATTGTATTTTCGCATTCTCATTATTGAGTATGATCTAACTTTAGAGATTCAATTTTTATTATATTCATACTTTGTGTTTTGCACCATTTGTTCATTTAAATTATAAATTATGTTGTTGCAAATTGTTTTGGAGATGTTAATACTTGTGTAATACTTGAGGGTACGTTTTACCTTTTATAATTATGATTCTTGAACCCTCAATTTATGAATATATACATTATTTAAGTACACTTATGAATGTGTATGTGTGTTTATTTATATTTGGTATCTCTAACTATTTTAATTTTATGACTATTTATTTATGGCATTGAGTGAGAATGTATATGATTAATTCTTTTTAATTGATTCAGAATATATATATATTTTTAAATATAGACACTATCTATCCTGAAATATCTCAATTTACAATAATATTATCTCCATTAAAATGATCAACAAAATACAATATCAAAACTTATTTTGAGTAAACTTTTTGTAGCAAGGGGTAGCTGAAGAATACCTGTACTAAAAAGTTTTATAACTACTCTTTAGAATAGTTTACATAACAAGTAGGTATTGCATATGGTTGGAAATTACTATGAAATTTATCCTATTGTATCATGTTAAACCCACTGAAATCTTTTCTATTTAACTTATATGATGACTTGTAATAAAATCCATCGACAAAGTTATTTTTGTTTCCAATGTTCATAATACTTACCCAAAGCATCAATATATGTCAAAAACTCATGCATGTATGAGAATTACTTTATTTTCCCAATACCTCATACTTAGATACTTATTTTCATTTCTTTGTTTGCTAAATACTTTTTTATTTATTAATTCTTTGTGAAAACAACCACATATTTTTAATCAATAGTTAACACATACTTAAAATAGTATTAAAGAAATAACAAAAATATATTTATTTCTTTGAACACTTAAAAATATAATAGGAATAAGCACATTCCCCCCAACTAATGAATTATAACTAAGGAAATCCCTCAAAGCATGAGGATTCTATTCTAGTAGAAAAGTAGAAAACTATCATTATTTGATGATATTCTTCCTCCTTTATTCATCCTAATACTTTAGAAACATCCTAATATTTCAATGTCTAACCTTTCATTTTTTGTCCCTAAGATTTTTCACAGGAATTCATTTCTTTATTCCACTCAACATTTCCTTTCACTCCTGCAATTTGTTTCTTTTGTATCCCACACCCACCATAAAATATTTCTCCAATTACATTATCTCTTGTGGTTGATCATTATTCCTGGAATATTTGGGAGTTATGGAGGTTAAAATTTTGAAAACTATCACCTAAAATTATCCACTACTTGGGAATCCAACCAACTTAACCAATTTCTTGACAATAGAGCTACATGACTACTCATGTTCTAGTTCTTATTACATTTCCAAATAAATTAATCTTCTTTTGAGATAACATATAAATGTTTATATTTTCCATTCATAATATTTAAATTTAGCCCCAGACTCAGGACAGGTGTTTCTAATTTAAATATTTACATGTAAAATAATTTCATAAAGTTCGATAAAAGTAATTGTAATAGGAGTATTACATTTCCCCTCCCATTATCTTGAACATTGTCTTTAGTGTTTCCTCTACATTAATTAGTTCCAAAAAAGTGAAGAAAATTATTCTCACATTTTCTCTTCCATCTCCTAGTGGCCTCCTAAGGGCTAAAGTGCTTCCACTACCCCTTTACCTGGATGATTTATTGATTTTAGAGTAAAGTTTCCCTCATATCTAAAATTTGTAGAGGTCAAACTTGGAGCTCACCTTCCAACTCAACCTCTGCCACATTCCAATTAATGGTATGAGTTGGGTCATGAATATATTTCCTTAAAAGTTGTACATGAAATACATTACATGCAGTTGTATGGCCTAGAAGTGCTAGCTAGTAGGCCACTAGTCCTAATATGGCTAGTATTTCAAATGGCCCAAAGAACATTGGTGCTAACTTGACATAGGTTCCTATCCTCAATGTGCTTCTATTTGGTTTGAATTTGATATAAGCATGTTCTCCATCATTGTATTCCATGAGAATAATTTTATGATCCACCTAACTTTTTCTTTCCTATCCTCAGTTGTTTTTAAATTATACATTACCTTTTTAACCACTTACTCCATATCTCTTAAGTGATCGACTCCTAAAATGAGTCCATCCTTTGGTTGAATACAACTTAATGGAGTATGGAATTTGCATTTATAAAGGACTTTAAAAGGACTCATATTAAGAGATGTTTGATAACTATTATTATATGAAAATTCAACCAGATGTAAGTAATCCTCCCATTCAGTGGGTTGATCCATTACATATATGTGAAGCATGTCTTCCAAAATTTGGTTAGTTCTTTTATTTTTCCCATAAATTTTGGGATGGCAAGAGATGTTAAAGTTCAATTGTGTACCTAATCTAGTGAAAACAAAATTCCACAAGTTTTATGTGAATTTTGCATCTCTATTAGAAATGATTGTTCTTGGTATTCTGTGACATTTGCACATATACTCCATAAATATCTCAGCTATGTGAACAACTTTGAATGTTGAGTAACCTAGTGTAAAATGTGTTACCTCACTCAATTTATCAACTACAACCAGGATAAAATCATGTTGTCTTCTAGTTCTAGGTAATCGTGAAATACAACCGAAGGAAATAATTTTCCATTTCCACTCAAGAATATGTAAGGGATTTAATAACCTTATAGGATGTTGGTATTACACCTTAACCTTTTGGCACTCTAAACTCAAATAATTCTTCTTTCATCCTTGACTAATCAAATCATTTTCTGAGTTCTATGATAAGTTTTTGATACAGACACATATTTCATTAAAATTGGAAATATTTTATTACAAGGACATCAGTAGAATTGATTTTTTTGGCTATTTTGAAATCCTTGATCCATTGTTTAATTCCAAATTTAATGAAATATGTGTCTGAAAATTTATTTTCGTGTTGTTCATTTAGGATCAATTGTTTTATTTTTTGCACATTTGGGATATAACCTTTTTTTTAAAGTCAACACACCATCACTATTAAGAGCATAATTTGATCCTTTTATTGGGCCAACTTTCCTTATTACTTTTTCTTGTACTTTTTAATATTCCTGACCTTGTAAGGTTTAAGTCTTGGCTTGTTCATTAAGGTCTATTCTAACATTTCTGGCAGAGATCCCAAATTTTTGATTTAGACTTCTTGTTGCACTTATTGTTATCAAATTTTGATGACAACAAGATGTCATTGATGTCAAATTGGATGTATTATGAAGTGACAACAGTTGATGACCTAAGAAGCAACAAGATTCCTTACGAAGTGATATGACATCTCAATATTTCACAATATCGCATCATATGAAGTTATTGATGGTTTAATTTATTTGAGTTTTTCATGAATATATGAATCTTAAAATACCCTAAAAATGACATGATTTCATAAATATCATTGATACCTTTGTAGCGGTATATCATGCTCAGAAAAATTCCTCTCGGATGTGAAGTTATGGGCAATTCAAGTTTTAGTATTAATTTGAGGGAGTAAAATTTAGGGTCAAAACCCAAAAAATTTAATGTGTTAAACAATGTGCAAGTTTAGGGTAGATCCACCATTTGATAAGGTAATCAATAGCCATGGGAACGTTAAGTTGTGTACTAGTTAATGCTACTAAATAATGTGCATGTCTTGGAACACTTAACAATACTCCTATTAGGCCAATGACCATATGAACATGAAGATACTAAGATTTAATTAGTCCCATCAGACCAAACAGATGATAACATGTGGTAATATTTTGTTTATGATGTTGTGGATCTATCAATGAATGACAAGTGTCACTCTTTATAGTCCACATGGCACCTCATCTAGATGAAATCAACATGATGACATTGCAACATTAGAGGCTACCACATGGAATGATGATTTGAGGTAGTTTGGTTGGTGAAAAGTTTAAAATAGGGTGATGCATGACACCCCGACGGGCTACCACGTGGCTTGATGACATCATGATGATTTCGTCAAGGAAAAAACCTGTGACCTTTAGGTCTCGATACTATGGGCACGGTCACATGGTCATTTAGTTTAAAATGTTCATCAGCTCTATTCATATGGAATGGCCACATGGAACCATGTCACAAGCTTTAATAAGACTTCGGTCACAATCCATTGGTCAGAAAATGACTAAAACTAGTGTTAGGATAGGGTCCCTAGGGTCAGTTTTTGGGTTAGCTAACCCAAATTTTGTATAAGTTTTTGTAAAAGATGTAAAGTCTACACGAAATATGGATGCGGAGCGCACAGGTAGATAGGAGTTAAAGGGGTCTTAGCCCCTTATTTGGGTAAGTAAATAAGTTAGTTTTGGGACTCACCCATGGTTTACGGACCATGGTATTATATTGAAGAAAGCTATATATAGTTGATTCATAACGATTCTAAGAGGTAACTAATAGTGGTGAAGGCAAGATAGAGACTATTTTGAACAAGTGTTAAGGTAGGAAGGCTCTGCTTCTTGTACTTAGCTGAAAGGGGAAGGCTCCTGGAGCTGGGTGCGTAAGAGGCCTTGGTAAGTCTGCAGCTGAGTGCACGAACCCTTGCAACTGAGTGCGCAAGGTGAAAGAGTCTGTAATCGGAACATTGAAGATGAATAAAGAATGATTTTGAAGAATTATCTTGCAATCTGAGCATTATTGTTGATTCTGTTTACGTTATTATCTCTCACTTTATAAAATGTTTTCTATGGAATAATGAATAAATGTTGCGTGAAACTACCGAATCTATATTATTTGTGCACGACTTAAGTAATTAACTATTTTCTTGAAGACAAGGGTTATTTCTGTTATGATCTCTGATGAATTGGATAGATCTGCGTGAAGGCTGATCTAGGTTAATTGATTGATGCACAAAAGTGGATAATCTATTTAGGGTCTACAAGGATTGATTGTAGACCTTCACGATGATCTAGAAGCAATTTTACTCAAGTTACTGTATGAGACCATAGAAGAATACCAATCTACGTGAAGGAAAATCTGAGCTATAAGAGCTTAAGAACCACTTATCACATGCCCCTAGATGCAGAAACCTGTTTCTAGCATCCCCCAATACTGCTTTAGGTGAGACTGTATCCTGCGCTATGCAGGTTGTTGCCGAAAGGGCCAATAGTTAGGGTTATGTTGGTTTGCGTGAATAACTCTGAATTTGTGTTAGGCCCCCTTAAGCCAACAAATGGTTCCATTGTAAGGACCGAGGAATATCTAATAGATGTGTGATAAATGGCTTCCTATGAAGAAAGAGTTGGATAAGTGGATTGATCGAAAATCACACACATTCACGGTTCAGGAGAATAGCAGCCTTAAATTGTCCAAGGAACAGTGGCTGCAAGGATTTTTGTACACAAATGAGACCGACATGTTCTTTTGTTTCTTCCATGAAGAATTATCTGAGTCATTATCTAAATTGGTTAATAGTCAAGGGATGTTGAGGCTTGAAGGCCCTATAGTGTGGACTCTTGAACTGGTGTGACATCTAGAAGCATCAAAAAACAATATCATGTGGGTTTTGGACCACTAGATTTATCGCACATTCAGAAGCTTTGTGAATTATTTCGCGATCGATAGAAACATCAACCATAGTGAAGTAGAATGAAGGATATTTAAAGGACCATGAGGTAAGTATTTGAAATCATTGAAGACTTGGATTAACATGTTTTTATGTGAAAAGAGGGTTATGCAATTACCTTAATGTTTTGTGCTATGTGAAGTAGGAGATTCTTTTAGAGGAAATGGAGGATCCAACCCAGAATATAGTTCGCTCATTGAACCCCCCTCAAGCAACGATGAAGGGACAATGCTAACTAGGCCGCAAAGTGTAGTCAATTAATTATGTAGGGTATTCTGAGGATACCTCACCCATCTACTCCACCATCACCTCCACCTCTGCTTCATACACCTATGCCTTCATGCCCTCCACCTCCATTTCCACCATTCAACATGGTGAATGCGATGAAGATGTTGATATTTAAAGGAACAGGGACCGTAGATCGAGAACAATTTTGGTTTATCATAGGAACTATTTGGACAACACAACAGATCACATATGATAATATTCACAAAGTGCAGCTGGTTACAGCCTTACAGGATTGTGCATTAACATGGTATATCAAGTGTTGCACTGATAACCCCAATGCAACATTGGCGGATACCTAGCTAGCTTTGAACAAAGAGTTTAGTAAGCCTAAGTCATAGGCGCAGTCGGTAATTTAATTTAAGGAATTTCAATAGAAGATAGATGAGAAACCTTGGGATTTTGATAAGAGGTTGAAGTGCCTAATCAGGTAGGCCAATATGATAATCTCAAATTCATAGCATTGCGACTGGTTTATAGCATCACTCTTTCCACATTTAAGAATACTTATGTTACAAAAGAATATAGCAATGAAAGAAGAAGCCTTGGAGATTGCAATGATGTTAGATGAATCACCTATACAAGAAAAAAATCTTGGGGTTCAATAGATTCATTCACAACTGGAAATCTTGCACTTGGAGTTGCAGAGCCTGAAGAAAGGAAAGGAAGCTCAGTTGGAGGTGCGCGTTCAGGTATAGCGTCTAAATTGTAAGAGCCATGTACATGATAAGGGCCATTGTCTGGTCTATAAGAACTATATTATGGGTGTGGGGGGGGGATTATTCTCCTGAAACTAGAAGCTAACATTAGGAAGAGAGTGGGAGTTGCACTATGGTGCGGTATCTTTCAAGTTACAGGACATCATGCTACTGATAACTCCCACTTATTACAGAAGTTTTTACAGAACCCTGAACAATTGTTTTGATATTTTTGTAAGTCTATAGAACATGATGAACACCACTGTAGGAGTCATGAGATGATGATGGATAGAACCCCTAGTTATAGGATGCATGTAGAGAATTGGCCTTAGGATCAATACCCCAAAGCAATGTGTGGAGGATTCTAAGGCTGAGGACAAGGAAAGGGCACTAGACCAGGTCGAGGGCATGGACAGATAATCTGCTATAACTATGGCAAAGAAGGGCACTTCACATGAGATTGTAAAAATCCCACACATCCCTCATGTTAGTATTGTCAACAGTTTTACCATGTCATAGAGGAATGTCTGGTCCTTATGGAAAAGATGCAAGAAAAGAAGGTGCCACCCTAGTAGCCTAAGTAGAACATTCAGATGATTAGTGTGGGGTTGTGTTATATTCTTTCCAATACTAGCCCACATAGTTAACCAGGGGGTTAGAGGGGGGGTAGAGCACCCCCTT
>APFE030243447.1:20212-51997 GCA_000404065.3 Pinus taeda
GGTCCAGTCCATGTTTTTGCGCATGGTTTTTGCACATTATTTTGTGCATGGTTTTCGCACATGGTTTTCGACATGATGGTTTTTGGTCCATGGTTTTGGACATAATGGTTTTTGGTCCATGGTTTTGGACATAATGGTTTTTGGTCCATGGTATTGGATGCCTCGGCATGTATAAATATGTATTGTAACATTGAAAGGAACATAATGAAAAATCAAGCTGGTATTATGGATTTTGGGATCTAGGGGAAAATCTCAGTGTGTATGTGTTTTATGTGTTATGCTTTTGCATTGTTTATTTTCTATTGTTAGAATTCGTATGCATGTAATTTATGTACGGGGTTAAAACCTACATTAGGTATCAGAGCTATTTTGGCTTCAAGGGGATGCCTTTGTTGTTGAGGGGTTTCGCTCATGCTTGTGGAAGACCTTGTTCAGTGGGAGATTTGCAGGATCGATTGGTGGTGAAAGAAGATGGTAAGTAGTGGAAAGATAGAGATCGAGAAATTTAATGGTCAGAGTTTTGAGTTATGGAAACTCAAGATGGAGGATATGTTGGTGGATAAAGATTAGTGGATCGCAATAGATCTAGGTACTAAACCAATGGGAGTGTCCAATGAAGAATGGAAGAAGTTGGATAGGAAGGTAAAGAGCACAATACAATTGTGTGTCTCAGATTCATTATTGATAAATGTATTAGGGGAAGCTACGACTAAGGCTTTGTGGGACAAGTTAGGGACTTTGTACCAATCTAAGTCTCTAGTGAATAAACTGTTCCTACGGAAAAAGCTGTATAACCTGAGGATGAAAGATGGGGACTCGGTGACAGAGCATCTAAACGCATTTAATACTGTGGTAAGTCAGTTAGCATATATTGATATTAAAATTTCATATGAAGATAAATGCATTAGTTTGTTGTGTTCTCTACCAAATTCGTGGGATATTCTGGTTATTGCAATAGGTAGCAATGCAACTGCCTTGCAGTTTGATGAAATATTCTCAGCCTTGCTGATAGAGGAAATGAGACGGAAAAATATGGAGAGCCAGAATGGTGATGCCTTATCTGTACAAGGACAGTCCCAGAATAGAAACAAAAATAAGTCATTGAGTGGGAGATCTAAATCTAGAGGGAGACCTAAATCTCCAGGAAAACGTATAAAGGTGGTGTGTTGGAAATGCGGAAAGGAAGGGCACTACAAAAGGGACTGTAAATCTAAAGCTCCTGATAAAGGAAAGGGATCTGATGATGCTCCTTCTGCAGAGGCAAAAACCATGTCAGATGAAGGTGGGGATGTGTACTTGGCTTCTTCAAGTACACATGTAGATCATGAGGCATGGTTAATTGACTCAAGTGCATCCTTTCACTTCACTCCCCATAGAGAGTGGTTCTGCGAGTATGAGAAATATGATGGTGGTGATGTATTCTTGGGGGATGACAGGAAGGCTAAAATCATTGGTCACAGAAAAGTAAAGTTGAAGTTGCAAGGTGGAAGGGTTAGAACACTTCTGAGTGTTATGTATATTCCTGCATTAGCCAGAAATCTGGTTTTCATAACCAAGTTGGATGATGCATGTGTAAAAATAGTGTTCGAGAAGGATACCTACAAGATGGTTCAAGGACCACTGGTATTGATGTGGGGAGATTGAATTGGAACTCCGTACAACATTTAAGGTAGCACTGTTTATGATGGGTGCATTAGTTTTGTGGTCTCTGGAGAGAAGACCATGTTGTGGCATCAAAGGCTTGAACATATTGTAGAGAAGGGCATTTGAATACTTCATGGTAAAGGTACGATAGAAGGTATGAGTAATAGCTCTCTGGATTTTGAGTTCTGTGAAAATTGTGTATATAGGAAGAAGAATCGGGTGAGTTTCCCCTCCAGTGGTAAGATGGTGAAACAAATATTAGAACTTGTGCATAGTGATGGTTTGGACCTGTGAAGGTTCCATCACTGGGTAAGTCTATGTACTATGTATCATTTATAGCTGAATTATTAAGGAATATGTGGATATATTTCCTTAAGAAGAAATCTGAAGTCTTTGACAGGTTTAAAGAATTTAAGGCTCTGGTGGAAAACTAAACAGAGAAGAAGATAAAGGTGTTTAGGACAGATAATGGTGGAGAGTTTTGCAGTAAGGAATTTGAAGAATTCTATAAGAAGTGTGGTATAGAATAGCAGAAGACTACTCCATACACACCTGAGCAAAAATGGAGTTGCAGAAAGAATGAACAAGATGCTGATGGAAAGGGAAAGAAGCATGCTCAGTGATGTCGGGTTAGGATAAGATTTCTAGGCAGAGGCAGCGGAGAGAGCATGTTACTTAGTCAACAGATCACCTTCATCAACTTTGGAGGATAAAACTCCACAAGAGGTATGGACTGGTAAGAATCCCTCTCTTTCACATCTGAGGGTATTTGGATATGATGCATATGTACATGTTCCAAAGGAGAAAAGAACCAAGTTGGATAGTAAATCTTAAAAGTGCATCTTCATTAGGTATAAGGATGGTTTAAAGGGTTATAAGCTTTGGAACCCAACAACAAGGAAGGTTGTCTATAGTCGAGATGTTGTGTTCACAGAGGTGAAATACATTATTAAACATGAAGTCCAACCAAAGGAACCTGAGAATATAGATTTTGAGCTTAAGGAGGAAGAATCAGACTGTACGACAGAAGAGGAATCAAAAGATGAAGAGCCACAAACTTTGGGTGTGAGAAGATCAGTTCGAGAAAGAAGGCAGCCAAAAAAGGTATAGTCCATCTTCTTTCTGTTCAAATTTTGCTTTATCTATTACTGATCATGACCCTAGAACTGTGAAGGAAGCAGTATATTAAGAGGATGGCAAACTTTGGAAAGAGGCCATGGTTGATGAAATGTCATCTTTGAACAAAAATGAGGCTTGGAATCTGGTGGAGTTGCTGGTAGGAAGGAAAATCATTGGTAGAAAATGGGTGTTCAAGAAGAAGACAAATACAGAAGGAAAGGTGGAGAAATACAAAGCTCGATTGGTAGAAAAAGGTTATTCCCAGGTGTTGGGAATTGATTTTGGTGATATTTTTTCTCAGGTTGCTAGGGTATCTTCTATTAGATTATTTTTATCTGTTGTTGTTGCTTTTGATTTTGAGGTAGAATAGATGGATGTGAAGACAACATTTCTTCATGAGGATCTAGAAGACGAGATCTACATGAAGCAACCTAAATCCTTTGCGGTGAAGGGTAAGAAACAACTAGTATGCAAGTTAAAGAAGTCTCTGTATCAGTTAAAACAATCACCAAGGATGTGGTATCATAATTTGATACATTTATACGGGGGCTTGCCTTCACTAGAAGCAAAGAAGATCATTGTGTGTATTTTAAATTAATTAGTGACTATGTTATTTATCTGGTCTTGTATGTGGATGATATGTTGTTGATTCGAAATTACAAAGAAATTATCCAAGATTTGAAGACCCAATTGTCCTCCGAATTCGACATGAAAGATCTTGGTGCTGCAAACGATATTTTGGGCATGGAAATTAAAAGATATCGGACAAAGAGGAAGATTTGGTTAAACTAAAGGATGTATGTTGAGACAATACTGCAAAGGTTTTATATGTAGGATAGTAAACCGGTGAAGGTCCCTATTCTTGTAGGTGTGAAGTTATCTGCTGAATAGTGTCCCAAGACACAAGAAAAGGAAGAGGACATGTCCCATGTTCCCTATGCAAGTGTAGTTGGTAGCCTGATGTATGCAATGGTCTATACTAGACGAGACATTGCACATGAAGTAGGAATATTGAACAGGTTTATGTCAAAACTAGGGAAGGAGCACTAGACAATAGTGAAGTGGGTTTTCAAGTATTTGTCTGGCACTTGTGATTATGGTTTGTGCTACCAAGGAAGACCAAGATTGGACAAATTTTTGGATATCCATGGCTTTGTTGACGTGAACTAGGATGGAGATCTGGATCAAAGAAGATCTACAAGTGGGTATGTGTTTAACCTATTTGGAAGTGCAGTTATTTGGATGAGTAAGAAACAATCTGTAGTGGCACTATCAACTACAAAGACAGAATACATGGTAGCCACTCATGCAAGTAAGGAAGCAGTTTGGTTGTAGAGATTGTGTTCAAGTATGGGGTTAGTACAGGGAGCTATAAGGATAGACTATGATAGTAAAAGTGAAATTTTCTTGGAAAATAACCCTTCTTACCATTCAAGGACAAAGCACATTGGTGTTCAGTATCACTTTATGAGGGATATGATAGAATACAAAAGGGTGTTGCTGGTAAAGGTGGACACTTTGAAGAATACTACAGATGTATTGACAAAATCTGTGAGCTTTCAGAAGTTCTCTTGGTGTAGAGAAACAATGGTTGATGCAGGGTTGGATAAATGACTAAGCTCTCATGTGGCCTCCTATGGAAATAAAACAACAAGTGGGAGAATGTTGGGTTGTGTTATATTCTTTCCATGACTACCCCACGTAGTTAACTGGGGGGTTGGAGGTCCCCCTTCGTTGTGCCAATTGCATAGCAGGGGGATCATAGGGGGGGCAGCAAGCTCCCATGCCCAGGGGGTTTGAGGGGGGCAGGTAGCCCCCCTGGACCCTATATTAGGTTGGTTTCACCCACCTATGTTTCTGTGGATGGTTTTTGTGCATGGTTTTGGGCGCAATGGTTTTCAGTCCATGGTTTTGGATGTGATGGTTTTCAATCCATGGTATTGGATGATTCAGCATGTATACATATGTGTTATAACATTGAAAGGAAGATAATGAAAAATCAAGCTGGTAGTCCCGGTTTTGGGATCCAGGGGAAAATCTATGTGTATCTGTGTTTTATGTGTTATGCTATTGCATTGTTTATTTTCTATTGTTAGAATTTGTATGCAGGTAATTTTTGTATAGGGTTAAAACCTACAATCAGGGTTGAGCCCTGTGAAAAAGATCAAAGCATAAATATTGTGTTGAGAAGTGGTATGACAACTAGTGGAGATAAAGGTAAGCAACCTATGTAAGATAGGTGGGTGCACAAGGATGCTTATAAGAAAGTAGAATTTGATCTTAATCATGTTAAAGAAACCTTCATTGAATAAAATAAGAACTTCATTGAGGCCTCCACCTCAGGAAGTCAGGAGAAATTGCCAGAGACTAGTGCGACGCAAGAGGTAGATCCTTCAATACTAGCTACTTTCCTGAAGACTTGTATGAAGTTACTACATGACCAGAAAGTCGTAGAAGGTGTGCAAGAGTTAGTAGACAATTACACTAATAAGGAAAATAATCCTACTAAACCACGCACACTAAGAAAGATGGGTAAGCATAAAACATGAATGGGGCACGATATGAGGTTTATTGCGTAGATAGGTGAATATAAAATGGACTAGGTAATATTGGATCTGGGGTCTGATGCGAATGTCCTACCTAAGAAGATGTGGGAAAAGATGAGGATACATGTGCTGTAGTGGTCTCCTTTTTAGTTTCACATGGAAAATCAACAAAATATTATTCCAATGGGTTGCTTATATGGTGTAAGGGTGGACATTGAGGGTGTGAGCGCACTGGCTAATTTTGAGGTCATTGAAATCATGGATAATGGTAACCCTTACGCCACGCTGTTAGGAATTTACTGGGCTATTGATATGAATGGAGTAATTAAATTGAAGAAGTGCAAGATGTCATTTGAGAAGAAGTCGCTCGGGGTTGTGGTGCCTCTAGACCCTGCAGAAGGAGCACATTATATTGAACCTGTTTGCGACTATGGACAAAGTGATGATGATATGAACCAGATATATAAGATAACAAAGCAAGATGAGGATTGGATCAATCCTACAGTAGATGGATAAACTGCGTGGGACAGGGATAGCTCCTGTGCCTCAGATTCAAATGAAGAACTTGAATACTCGCAGAATCGACTAGATGAAGTATCTATGCTCCATTGAAATATGATGACCAAATCAATGAGGTATGTCTCGGCTGAGGTAAGAAACCTTCCACATTATAATGTTTTGAATGATGTGGAGCTTTTTTTGGATGAATTTGAAAGGGAAGTATTGAAAGAGCATTGATTCCAAGCATTAGAATTGGCACCGCATGCTACAACTACTGTTGGTGGGGTTCGCACAAGGAGCACTTTGCTGGATGCAAAGAATACATGAGAATGATGAAGTTAAGATTTGGGTATGCTAATACTAGAATGATAGAAAAATACAATGGGAAGGATGATCTGCGTGACCATTTGGCACGATGGGCTAAGGCCTAGGGAACAAAACCACAACCTGAATGGGTGCATATTCTCTGTCATATGTTACATATGATCCCGATGAACTAGAATCTGGAGACATAGCTTCACCATGGAACAATTGAATGGGAAATTTTAAGGGAGAGTTTTCTATTAACTTTCAGCTTCAAGGATGGATTTGAGAGCATTGATGAGGCACTACAAGAAATAAAAGTAGCTATATTCTGAACATTGAAGGAACCGATAGAGTGGACTCAGCCATATTTGAGTACAAAGTTGCACCAAGCACTGGAATGCTATAATGTGACTGTTGAAGAAGACGATGATCCACAAAATAATACCATTCCTAAAAATGAAGGACAACATGAAGTTGAAGGACTGAAGGTGGTGAAATTGAATATATTAGAGCCTATAAAAACTGGACAAGTAAACATTAGATCTAAAGAAGAACCTAAGTTTACGAAGATAGGAGACTATTGGGACGAAGATACAGTTCCTAAGGTAGCTGAGGTGTTGCGTGAGTCCCAGGATTTATTTCCAATGAGGTTTTTATATTTGAAAGGGATTATCGAAGATTTAGATGTTATGAAGATTACATTGAAGCCAGATTTGAAGCCTGTTATGCAAAGGCCTTATTGAGAGAATGTGCACCAAGAACTAAATAAGATGTTGGATGCCGATATTATTGAGCCAGTAGAAGAATCAGATTGGGTAAGACCAATGGTGGTCTAAGAAAAGAAACAGAAAGGCAAAATGGCTTCCAATATATAGTTTATGCCATTCAAATTGAAGAACGCACATGGAATCTTTTCTCGGGTAGTGATCACGGTGTTCAATGTGTTTATTCATAAGTTCCTGGAAGTATATTTTGATGATTGGACTATGTTTGGGTTAGTGAAGTGCCATGTTGCGAGTCTGTGCCTAGGGTTGGATACATGTTGAAGGTATCATATCACGTTGAACTTAAAGAAATGCATATTCTGTGTGCCCTTTGGGATTTTTCTTGACCATGTTGTATGTATGCAGGGATTGATGTGGACCCTATCAAGATCATTGTCATTGTGAATTTGGGGGCTCCTCCGAATGTAAAGAAATTGCACATGACATTTGGGCACACTGGGTATTACAGGAGTTTTATCAAAGAATATGCTCAGATAATTGCACTGATGGAGAAATTATTAAAGAAAGATGCAATGTTTTGTTGGGATGAAGACTATCAGTGCAGTTTAGATGTCGTGAAGGAGCAAATGGTGACAATGCCTATTTTGGTATTTCTTGATTGGAAGGAGTTCCATGTGCATGTAGATGCCTCTTTCATTGTGCTAGGAGAAGTATTAACACAAGCAGGTGAGGGAGAGATTGATCATCAAATATCTTTCACGAGCAGGAAGTTATCCAAAATCTATAAGAATTACTCCACTACAGAGTGCGAAGGGCTTGTGATGGTCTACGTGTTGCGGAAGTTTAGGCATTAATTATTGGGTGGACACTTTAAAATGTATACAGATCACTCCACGTTGAAGTACCCCTGGTCAATAAGCCTGTATTGGGGGGGGGGGAGATAGTCGTTACTATTGTTCCAGGAATATGACTTTGAAGTAACTATGAAGCCTAGAAGACTGAATGCAAGTCCAGACCATCTATGAAGGATTGAAATAGGTGAGGAATAGAGTAGCTTGGAGGAAGGACTTTCAGATGCACAACTCTTTGCCATGCATGTTGCAGATGATCATTTTTCTAATATCATTCAATTTTTAACAACAAGAACAACTTCAAAAGGTTGCTCTACTCAGAAAAAGAAGGAGTTAGTAGTTCGCGTTGTGGCCTTTTTAGTGATTGCAGGTCATTTGTATAAGATGGGAATGGATGAGATACTATGAAGGTATGTTTAGGAGTTTGAATGTGCTAGTATCCTAAATGAAGCCCATGGAGGAGTGGCAGGAGGTCACTATGCAGGGAAACTGACCACAGAAAAGATTTTGTGCATTGGGTTATGGTGTGTTAAGTTATGGTATGTTCTATGCTTATAACAATTTACTTCTTTTTCTTATTATATTCCATAGATTGGAAATCACATGTACATAAAGTAAAGTGTAGATAGATCATTAAACGATCAACATAAAACAAGCCAAGACAAGAGACACAAGATGTGGTGGCTAGCCAGGGACAAACCCCATAATGTGTGGGGAAACCCTTTGATCAAATCTTCTTTTATCTTCAATAATTTAGCAGAGAGAAATAGTACAATAAATTTGATTTAGATCAGTAGTAGCAAACCCTAGATTACTAGCATTAGCATTAGCGACTTCATCATCAAACTAGGGTAGATGATATCTCACAAACTGACCGTCGAATCAGCTTGATTCTAGCACCAAAAGTTGCGGCTTCTAGAGGAGATTTAGATGAACCTACAACATAGTTTAGATGAGGATATATTCTAGTGCACATGGGTCAGAATTCACTTTTGCAGTTGCAGCTTCGGTTTCAGCAGTTTCCTTCAAACTATGGTAGTCGATATCTTGCAAACCGTTTGTCGGATTGACTAGATTCCACCACCAAAAGTTGCATCTTTTAGATGAGGTTCAGATGAACCTACAATGCAGTCTAGGGGAGGAGATCTTCTAGTCCACGTAGGTCAAACTTTATTTCTGTAGTTGCAGCTCCAGTTTCAGCAGCTTCTGGCTTCACATGCGTGAGGGAGAGACCCTTTTCTGCACAGTAGAGAAGAGACTATTTTCTGCGTAGTAGAGAGAGAGAGATGTGATGAGATGAGTGTGTCCAAATGAGGAAAAGTCCTCCTATATTTATACACAACGTTGGTGTTTGAATAGATGCGACTGTTGGCTTCTGAGCCCTACATGAGTTGTAGGTTGGCTTGATAATAATTCCATAATCAAAATAAATTCATATCTCCATGAATACTTATCGGAATCGGATGATCTTTATATTAATCCTATGCCTCTCAATGAGAGGAATCTAATAAAAATATTATCAACCATGAATAATATGACCCACATGAAATTTTCCATAATTGCCAATTTTAACACTCCCTCTCAATTAGGGAGAACTTCATCTGCAATCTGTCTATCGGTAGTTATTATTCATCCATTAAATGCATTGCCCTATATAGCCTAACCCTTGCCCTGCTCTGCTTTATTATGCTCTGTCTTGTTCTGCCTTGTACTGATCTATACTGTTCTGATCTGTTCTGCTCTACTCTTATATTGTTTTGTTCTACTATGCTTTTGTCTGAATTATGAAGAAGAAGAAGAATTCCACGTTTAGCATCAGAACATCACACCCTATAAACCATAGGCAAATGGTACAGTGGAAGCTTTTAAAAAGATTTTAGAGCATGCATTCATGAATATATGCAACGATCAGAGGAATGACTGTGACATGCGTGTACCCATTGTGTTATGGGCTTATAGGATGACTATTGGGTGCAAGAATTACACTTAGGTAAACTCCTCAACACTTAAATTCTCAACCCAGGGGATTCGTAAACTTAGAGATGAAGCACAGGAAATTCCAGAGATGGTATGAATGTTTCCAATATCAATCCCTACTTTCTTTAAAGGAAATGTTACAGAATCAAACTATAGAGGAAAAGTCAACTTGAATCGCCATAAGTAATCTAAGACTAGAATAAAAGAAAATGCATTTGCAAAAGAGAAAAAGGGAAATCACTCTAGCTGATTATTGACTAACTACTGAGTGTGTGTTACTTTCAACAAAGACACTTTAGCATTATTCAATAGATGGGCCCTTCAAACCTGCTTATATAAAGATTTCCTTCTTGCAAGAATCTATCTTGGACTAGTGCAGGAACAACGATTTATGCGAAGGGTTTAAAATGATGTCTGTACTAAAAGTTCTTTTTCTTTCATGTAAGGTGTAGACTTTCTCAAGTCTAGAGAACTTAGTCCAACCAACACGAAACTAGTTCTTGTGCCAAACCAGAGCTTCTTACACTTTAACTTTTAATCCTTGAAATCAATGCTTAACTACTGCAAGTGTTAGAAAGCCAAATTGCATAAAAGGTTGTTTGTTTCTAAGTTTATCAAATTGCAGAAAGAAAGAAACAATCCTTGTAATATATCCTATTGGGAAATATCAGTGAAATCAAGAAAGATGTTAGAAATAACTTAAAAAGAATTACTGCATCACATAATCTTGCATTGGTGCATGAACGGTCCTTCTGCTTTAAACCAGGCAGAAAACTAAATCAAATAGATTTGCAAAAAGTGAATATCACATTAATGTGCACTGGTGCAGGTAATTTCTCTTGCTCATACCAGGCGGGAAAAACCAATCCAAATGTGGAGAAAGTGAATAGCACACCAACGTGCACTTGTCCAGGTAATTTCTCTTGCTCAGACTAGGTAGGGAAAACTAGTTGAAACCAGATGCAAGAAGAGGAAATTTAATTACTTCATGTGGTAGATCTGCTCTCACTCAAACAAGAATTTAAACGCTGTAAAGTAAATCACACTTGCCAGTTTAAAACATAAATTAAAAGGATAGAAAAGTGGCAGAACATGCTGGGTCCTAGCCAAGCGTTTCCCTTTTAGTTAAAAACATTTCTCAGCACTTGCTCAATATATCAGCATTCAAAACATGAAAGACACAATGTAGAATAGTAAGGTGGAGTTCTCTCTCTTCTTATTAAGTCATAAAGCAAATACATACAGGATTACAATCTAGCCCAGATTGAGTGATAACAAAAGACAGGCCTGTTACCACCTTCTTGGTTCTATCTCTGTTTTATATACTTACTTAATAATTCATTTCTAACTTGTCCTATCTACATTTCTTCTTACATAGATCCTCGACCGAAGGCCAAGAGGATCATTCATCTCATTACATGTTGTTTGCAAAATTTTGTTATAATAGATTGCATAACTGTTTACAAAATAAGCTTGCGGCCTTCAAAATCAGGCATTTTAACAAAACAGGCCTTGGCTATCTTCAGCTATCCATTTCTCCCAAATCCTACCTCAGCTACTCTAGATTGCCTTGTTGTCATAGCTGGGACTCGACTGCCTTCAGATGTGTT
The DNA here is from genome assembly GCA_000404065.3 of Pinus taeda. Lineage (NCBI taxonomy): Eukaryota > Viridiplantae > Streptophyta > Pinopsida > Pinales > Pinaceae > Pinus > Pinus taeda. The sequence continues at coordinate 31,492 of APFE030243447.1, forward strand.
CGGTGATCATGGCTAAGACGGTGCAAAAATAGGCAGCAATCAAGGGGGGTCCGGATTTGCTGCCAAGATTCGTGTTGGTGGCATTGGTGTGAGATCTAATAATCGCGGTGCTAGCACTGGTGTGAGATCCATTCTACACTAAAATCAACGATCAAGGTAAGCATTAACTATTAAGTAACATAAGAGATATCGATGAGTTACAAAAGTAATTATAAGTGATAAATCATGTAATAATAATTAATAAATGCTAAGTTTGAATTAAAAATGTAAAATATAAAGTAAATGTGAAATGTGTCATTTTTCTTACATTAGTGCAAGATGAGGGCATAAATGATAGGTAAAATAGGGGTAAATGGTTATTATTTTAGGATGGAAAGATGGTCAAAAAGGGTATAATTTAGGGGACTAACAACAACCTACAAGAAGTTGACAGGTCAAACACCATTTAAGTTGGTTAATGGATTTGAAGCAGTAATTCCTATGGAGTATATTGTGCCAAGTTTACGTATTGCAGCATTGACAGAGATGGTGGATCATGATACCTTGCAGGAACGGCTCGCACAAATCATGGAGAATAAGACCTCTTCCTCACAGGATTTCACCAGCAAGTGCAAAAGGAGCACAAGAAGGCATGGCGTAATTGACATATTAAGTTTTGCAGGTTCAAGGTGGATGATTTAGTGTTGTTGTATGACAACAAGTTCATGAAATTTCCAGGAAAGTTTCAAATGCACTGGTTGGGGCCATATGTTATTAAGGAGATTGCGGATAGTGGCATAATTCAGCTCGCGAAGCTGAATGGGGATCCCACCCCTGCACAATGACTATATGGAAGAAGGATGGACTTAGTAACCTAAGCAGTTGCAAGGGATTGCGGAACTATAAACTACGCTGCTCGACTAAGTGAAGAATGTGAAAGGGGAGTTGTGTGATAGAAGATAGGAGTGTGACAGGTGAAGCTACGCTGGATGAGCTGCGCCATGATTGATGCTACCGTGTAGATGGGTCCAAAAGTAGTCGTTGGAGTTACTATTCATAATTTGATGGCCAAAAATTAGTTAAGAGGAACGGGTAGGTACTATTTATGGTGAATATCTTTGGAGATATGCTGCCAAAGATGCACTTATGATCCGAATTTGGGGAGAATGGTCAAATTTGAATTCAAAACGTTCTATAAATTGAGCATGTTGGTCCGGTGAAGAACACTTTGCATTCTGAGAGTTGTCTGGGCACTTTACTGTTTGAAGCTTATGAGTCATTAATTATAGGAGGAATTCATAATGTGCCCCTCATTTGAAAATTATTCCACAAAAGCCCAAGAGATGTTCATATAATGAATAACTACTACAAACCCTATAGAAGTCGTAAGCACCAAAGTTGTCATTTTTGATGCATTGGGCCTTGAGACCTCAAGTATGGAAGCTACAACCCCTATGTCTACAATGACGAGGTTACCCACACTAAAGAAATATGCTACCAAAGAAAAATAGAAGAAGCTGATGCCAGTGAGACAGTTGCCGAGGAAGAACCCAGAGGTGCAACAAAAGGAGAAGAAATATAAATGACTGGAGAAAGTGGTCGATTTGGAGAAGGCAGAATACCAAGGTGTAGAGGAAATAGATACCAAAGAAGTCAAGCCTATCTCACAGCTCCCTGCATATACCTTTTAGTGGAGGGGAAAAACCAAAGTTACCAAGGACCCAGATTCTGGGAAATTTACGATTTCGACATCCCATGTTGCCTAAATAGGTGGAATTTGAAGGCACAACACTAGCATGAATTCGAGTGCTAAAAATGGAGGATTGTGACCTCATGAACCACGAAATATTCCCACATTTGGTGACCAGCAAATATATGATAGAGATATACTATGAAGAGACTAGGGTTATGCGGTTAGAACTCATGAAGTGGGTCCAAGGTGTTGAGTAGGCGGGGTTGTTGCACATGCTCTGCGTGTCACATTTTCATAGGTAGACTATCAAGATAGTGTGTGTATGTCAGCTCCTTGCTCTCGTGCATAATGGGTGTTTATGGTTGGGGGAGTCCATGCTGATCATCGACATGCTAATCCATTAGATAATGAAGTTGTCTTACAAAGGAGTGGACCCTACCAAGGAGTTTGGAGGGAAAAGTGGGGAAAAAGAATTAGAAAATAAAATGAAGGCCGAATATGGGTGTGTTAAGAAGTCACACATATATTCTATCTGCTCTATTCAGGACTAGGTGGTGCAGTTTGTCGCCCAGATTCTTACAGGAAAAATCATGAGGAATGCATGCACGGAGTTCCATGGTCAGTAGTATCAATAGCAGCCCAGTGCACGAAGGGAGTTCAATACAATTGAGCAAAGTATCTGTGCAAGGAGTTCCTCGAAAACTACCGTGAAGCTTAGGAATAGAGCAATTCCTTCCACTATGCGTGGATTTTGTTATCTATTGTTTTAGTAGCTTGGGGATTTTCGAAGGATAGTCAGTTTCCCCCGTAGTCGTAATATTTACCCGAGGTAATGAGGTTCACTTCGCTGTGGGAAAAAAAGGATCAAGGAGTTGAAAATTTTCTAGATCTTGATGGAGATGGACATTCGAATGGTTATCATTTAGAAGCCAAGGTTGTCCCCAACCTTGTTCGAGTAATTGATGGCCTTCAGGGAGTTCAAGTCCAATTTCCACAATGTGTTAATAGAGCACGAAAGGACCCAAAGTACCTATGACACAAGATTCCATATTTGGTATCTGAGACAGACATGCAGGAGATCATGGGGAGTTAGCCAATAGAGTGGCGTGAAGCCAAGGTTGTCCCCAACCTTGTTCAAGTAATTGATGGCCTTCGGGGAGTTCAAGTCCAATTTCCACAATGTGTTAATAGAGCACGAAAGGACCCAAAGCACCTATGACACAAGATGCCATATTTGGTATCTAAGATAGACATATAGGAGATCATGGGGAGTTAGCTAATAGAGTGCCGTGAACCGACAGAGCTTGGTGTAGGTACAAGAAAAGGTGTAGAGAGCTCTGTTGCGTAGTGGACTGTTGTACAAAAGTGCAAGGAAGCAACTTAGAAGGCCACATGAGATTTGGCTAAGCAGAAGAAGAAGGAAACTATTGTTAAGGTAGCTACAGAGCAGGAATGCACTAAGAAAGAGCACGTTACAAAGGAACAGACTGAGAAAGAACACTCAGACACAAAGGAAGTCGAAGGATTGGCTTGACGACACACAAATGAGCAAGAATTTTTAGGGCAGGAAGGAGGTGGTGGAGCGGAGCAGAGCGCTCCCTTATCCTTGAAGAGGCGCAAATAGGAGCGGACTTGTGGGAAACGAAAAAGCATAAGTCTAATAAGCAGATGTGCATTAACTCGATGGTGCTTATAGAAGCTGATATTGGTGAAATCAGTGACAAGGTTAGAGACACGACAACTAAGTTGTTGCAGTAGTTCAAGTAACAATATTGCAGATGCTGGGGAATGTCCAAAAGGATTTGCGTGAGTTGGAAATCTAGACTGATAGGATCTAGGTGAGCGTCAGGCAAGCAGGTGGGGTGCAAGTGAGTCTGACACAAGGAAGTGTAACAATCATAGAGTTGGAACGGACTTTGGATGATTCATACCATTTTGAAGGGTCCGTTCACACAGATTCAGATGAGAATTTCACTGTGGTTAGTAAAGTGAAGGACATGTGAGTGGATTTGGCCATGTTGTGACTTCCAACTCTTCGTGCATTGCATCAAGGGGTTTCAGATGAGATGAGGATCAGAGAGCAGGGTGCCCTCACAACCATAAGTGAGTTTAACATCAACAATGAACAGATGTTCGCAGAGAAAGAATAGGCACTGGAGGCACAAGAAGAGATGTAGACACGAAGTCAGAACCTAGAGACAATGATAGAGAAGGGCTGCAAGATAGCGCCAAAATTGAACATCCCATAAGATGCCGAAGCTTCGAAAAAAATAAGGAAATTGGCTACTGTGTTACGCACATCAAAGGATGAAGTTAGCATGGTTACTTTTGCTTTCCAAATGAAGATATCAAAGCTTCAGTTTAATTTGTAACCAATGGCTCTACCAGAGATTTAGGAGCAACGTGGAGGAGCAATCAAGGAGAATATGAGAACATTAGATACTGCAGTCACAGACTGTGCAATGATGTTCGACCAAGAAATGGAATTATGGAAAAATTTGCAAGAGGAAATGAATTTGTAGAGGATGAACATTGATGTTAGAGAGACACATCGAAAGTATGGTGAGGTCCATGGGAATGACCGCACTTTGGTTCCAGCACAATGTTGTGCGAAGTTAAAGGACAGAAAGCAACTACAAGCACAAATGTAAGAATTGCAGAGGAAAGAGGTCCTTCTAAATCCATATTACAGTGGTGGCTAGAGGAAGCCTACTAGCTTACTCTATCACTCCAAGAAAATCTAACTGTGCTATAAAAGACACAGAGGAAAATGCACCTAGTAGTGGAAGGCTTGACAATGGAGACGTTAGTAGAATAAGAGCAACAAGCCTTGGCCTAGGGCGCTGCTGAAGTTACAGTATTACAGGTCGAGCTAGGTGGTCTCCGCAGTAAGATTGAGGCACCATTTGAGTGACTCAAGGGTGAGTCATGATATTTATGTTGGGGTCCTGTTGGGATAAGGTCCTTAGGGTTAGCTTTGGGGTTAGCTAACCCAAATTTTGTATAAGTTTTTGTAAAAGATGTAAAGTCTCCACGAAATGTGGATGCAGAGCATGCAGGTAGATATGAGTTAAAGGGGTCTTATCCCCTTATTTGGATAAGTAAATAAGTCTGTTTTGAGACTCACCAATGGTGCATGGACCATGGTATTGTATTGAAGAAAGCTATATATAGTTGAGTCATAGTGAGTCTAAGACATAACTAATAGTGGTGAAGGCAAGATAGAGACTGTTTTAAGAAGTGCTAAGACAGGAAGGCTCTGCTTCCTACACTTATGTGAAAGGGGAAGGCTCCTAGAGTTGGGTGTGTAGGAGGCCTTTGTAAGTCCACAACTGAGTGCACGGACCCCTACAGCTGAGTGCACAAGGTGAAAGAGTCTTTAATATTAACGTTGAAGATGAATAAAGACTGATTTTGAAGAATTATTTGGTAATCTGAGAATTAATGTTGATTCTGTTTATGTTATGTTCTGTCAATTTATAAAATGTTTTCTATGGAATAATGAATAAATGCTACACGAAACTATTGAATCTATCTTATTTTTCCATGAATTAATCAATTAACTATTTTCATGAAGATAAGGGTTATTTCTATTATGATCTTCGATGAATTGGATAGATTTGTGTGAATGTAGATCTAGGTTTATTGATTAATTCATGAAGGTGGATAATTTTCCTAGTTAGGGTCCATGTTATAAACATATTTGGGCACTGCAACCCCAATCATATATGTCCATAAACCAAGGGCTTCTGAGTCCCAAAAAGTGTTTTTTCACACCCTAAAGGAACAAGGTCAGCTGATTACATCATCTCCCAGAAGTTCTCCATGGAAAGCTGCTCAGAACTAGTCAAAACTGGACCATACACACTACTCAGTGCTAAGGGTGCGATGCATCTCACCTACCACATGCAAAAAGTGTGATGCATACTGAGAAGCCCTTCTGTAGGGTGCAATGGGTGAGAGTAGACAAATGGCAGAGACAATTTGCAAGGTGGATGATCATGGAATCTTCCAGAAACTTCTCTTGTGACACTTGCCTCTCTGAATTCACCCAGGGATGATTAAGATATCATGAATCTCCAAGTGGAACCGAGAACTATCAGAGAGAGGACACTAATCAAAATCCGAGAAGTTGACTCACCCCATGCAAATATCTATATATGGATCCCTCATCCCAGAGATCCAGAGGCTGGAATTTGATATTTTGTAAGGAAGTGTTATTGGTTTCTTGGTGGAACGTCATAGTGTTGGGTGATCTAAGCTTTTCATGAGGTGAAAATGGTCTTTCATGCTGGGAGGATGATGTTGGGTCAGATCAATGGGTTGTAATCCTCTCTTCTAATCTTTCTATCAATAAAGCTATTCAAGTTTTCCTCCACATTCTTGTATGTTTGATGATATATGCATTTGTCTGGTCAATATATATCTTGTCCTATATTGTTTATGATTGTAGATATCTGTACTTTGAAGGTGTTATGCTGCTTTGACTTTATAGATACTCTTGAAGCGGGTAAGAAAGGAAGGAGAAGCAAAGATCTGTCAGAGAGGAGAAGGAACAAGTAAGGAACCAATTGAAATATCAAGGTTGGTATTCTTTGCTCCTCTCCTATCTACTTATCATAAAGGAAAACGAAAGTAACTTTAGTTTGTTTGTTTCTAAGATAGCTACTTGTCTTAGTGGGACTAGGAACTCTGCATGGACACTAGATTTCCCCATAACATAATGGCGACTTTGCTGGGGAGTGAATGGATTGTTTTCTTTTCTATATTTGTTTTCTTTATAAACTACAGATGGAGCCTAAAGTTAAGCCAGCTAGCCTTCGAACTGCATTTTCTATGCAAGTGCAAAGTAGATCAATGTTGCTTCAGTCTATCTTTGGGTTTTGTTTATAAATTGAACAGTTGATTTGCAAACATCCTAATTGCCCTGGTGGTGGCTCAAGTAACCTCATTAGATCAGCCCCTATGATTTGCATTTACTGACTATCATTTTTTCGGCTTAAATCCCCGAACTAAGTTGCAAACTGTGACTAAAAACCAAGTTGAAGTCTCGTCCCTGGACCATCGCACCTTCTCCTCTATGCAATCTAGATTCATTGCACCTCCCATGTGCAGTAGGTGAGATGCATCCCTGTTTCCATGTGTTATAGGTGCAATGACCAGATAAGACTGTTTCTGCCTCTAAATTTTGGTTTTTTGTTCACTCTCTTCAACTTTATTTAGGAGTTTTGTTGTCTATGATCAGTATACCACTGTAGAAAATCCCTTCCTTTGTATAATACAGCCTCCATTTTATAAAGAATTATGAATTTTTTTATGTAGTGTTCGCCATTTACAGTTCTCTTTTACAAAGAAGTAGCGTAATCAAACTGTCGTCTTTTGATTTGGAAGTGTTGCAAGTGTCGTTTTCAGTCAAAGAAAAGAATCCTACTATTCTTGATATTCGATTACACTATTACTCTTGTATTTTATTTGAATTAATAGTTTTTCAAGTGTCGAAAGCAGTTTTCAATTCAAAGTCGCAAAGTGTCGCCATTGTCTTCCTTTTGTCTTTTGAAGAGAAAATCATTAGTATTCTCACTTTGAAAAGATAATTCAAATTTGTACTTAGCATTCTTTTTGTCATCCACACATTAAGAAAGTGGAAAACAAATACATGCATGTGCATTTGGATTTAGACTGCTTGTTGATTTTGATTTAGGACAATGCATCTAGTGTGTGCTCTCTACTCTACGTTGAAAGAATCCCGCTTCTCTTTCCTTAATAGCTAGGATTTTCATTGCAAAAAGAAGAATAAACAATTGTTTATCATCTTAGATTGCATTTTAGTAATTGTATATCTACATCACACGGTGAACCTTAAAGGAAAACTTCTTAATAAAGATCAACTGTAAAATAAATTGAACGAACATAAAAACGCTTTGGAACCTAATGCACAACATTTAGAAGTCTAGGCTAGAGACGTATTCTGGCGTCGTAAAGCCTGGTAACTATTGCTTTCATCGTAGGTTGGGTGATTCCTCCTCTTTGAGATGAAAAGTGCCAGTACGAACTTCTGCTCCCATGTATTGTTGAGTATATATTGGGAGACCATAATAGGCTATATCCTTTATCCTTACGAAGTTATGTCTACCACCCTATCCCAATGCACTGAACATAGCATTCAGGAAGATTGACTACCGTACCATAAAAAGTATTCTGCAGTTTTGTGATTGGTTTGGTAATCCATCTGTCTAGATTTCCAGAGTAGTCTCTTTCATTCCTTTTTAGACTCCTTAAAGGAAAAGGTCCATCTGAGCACTTGTCACTTCACGCTCATTAAGAATCGAGGGTGACTAGAGTCATCTTTAGCTTTTACTCAACTCTTAAAAATTGAAAAAGCAAGTTATGTGAAAGTGTCATAAAATTTATTTTAATCGGAATAACGTCACTCTTCCCTCGTTGGTCTTAGGTTGAGAAAATGGAGTCCACCGACCAGGGATACCCCCTTGGGGGAAATCCTAGTCCTTTCTCCTCTTGGGGAGATGTTGGTGCACCTCATATGGCCACGTTGTCCCTTCCGGGACTGACAATTGGCTTGCCAATATGGCTCTTCTCGACCTCTGTCGTGCAAACCACTGTGATTCCTGAGCAATCAAATCAACAACTATATGATACTAGAGTTACCCCCCAACCTTCTACTTCGTTTGTTTCTCCCTCCCCTCCTTCCTCTTCGCTTGGTGAAGATGGTAAAGCTAAAAACCAAGTAACTGAGAAGAAGAATAAATGGAAGGAGAAGAAGAAGAAGGAGCCAAAGAAAAAAGGGGAAACCATGCATCATCTAGCGAAAATCCACACACTGCACCATCCAAACCTAAATCTCCATGTGTCATTTGCAAAGGAGACCACTATCATCGAGATTTTCCTTGCATCCCTCGGATATTAAGGGACTGTTATCCTCGTTTGCATAATCCAGTGTCGTCAACCTCTCACGATCATGTTGAGAGTACACCGTCAACTAGTGAAAACGAAGTCTATGGGTAGAAAGGAAAATATAAATTTCCTTGTAGATTGTGTGAAGGTGATCATGCCATCCAGCGTTGTCGCTTCTTGGACGAAGCTAAAAGATTCTTGGATAACCGTCATGCTTCACTGCTACGGCTTCCTCCTAGGTACAAGAAACTCTTGTCGAGTCCATCGCTAGTTGAAAATCCAACTGACACACCTTTATGGTCAGTCGAAGCATCTATCATTGAATATAAACCCTCTGAGTCCACATCAAACCAAAGTCATCGGGTCGAGATGGCAGTCGACCCAGTCTTTTCTTCAGAAGGTCAATCTTCAGATGATACAGTCACTAGAGAGAATGAGAACGACACTGTTCAAATTATTTTCGTAAACACAAACTCTAGTGAACATGGGGGCAATCTACCCATTCCTTTACCACAAGAAGGAAGTTCATTAGAGTCATATTCGGCTGTTTATTTGGTCCCACCTCTGAGCAACCTAGTGGTTTCCTTCGACTGGAATCTACTAGGAAAGCCCCATCTACCATCTAATGTACCATTCCGAATCATTGTACAAGCTTATAGAATGGTCATGGTTGGTACTATCTTAGATGAAGGGGCTTCTGTGAGTATCCTTTCCTCAATTTCTTGGAAAGTGATTGGTTTGCCATCATTTGTGCCTGAGATGTGAAATCTAACAGGCTTCGACAAAGGACTTAGTCAACCATTAGGGATCCTTCCAAATTTTCCTATAACTTTGAGAGGGAAAACCATTTATCTGAACGTAATGGTAGTCCAAGGACCTTTAGATTATAATCTACTCCTTAGGTGTGACTATATTTATAGCATGGGAGCCATTGTCTCCTCACTCTTTCAAGTAATGTGTTTTCTGCATGAAGGTAAGGTGGTCCATCTTGTAGACCAGCTTTCATTCCCCGGCTCACACATAGCTAATAGTCAAATGCCATCCCTAATTGGTCTTTTCACACAAGGAATGTCTCATCAATCTCCAGTCCATCCACCTGAAGAATGCAAGTAATTCAATGGCCATGACTGAAACCCAGGGGGCATGCACCCTGGTCTGCTTCGGCAGGAAAAATTTGGGTATAGGGTAGGTTTTCGTGAAGGATATATGACTAGTCTAAGACACCCGTCCATTTAGGAAAATGGAATTAGACCAGAAAAAGGTTCCCTCATCAAGGTTAGGTGGTTGGAGCTAGAATCACCTTTGTCCAATGGACTAAGCCGAGGAAGTGTTTATGTCTGCTATGCGGATGGAACCATCTTATGGATGCAAAAACTTCTATATGGTAGCCTAGAAACTCTATTTCACTATACCTGGGGGCATGCAAACCTTTTTGTGTGCAAGTGAAAAGCGACCATTTATTTTTTTAGTTTGTATATTCTCAACCCTTTAAACTCATAGGATTGGTCATTCTTAGCTTACATTAAGAAAGGATTCAGAGCAAAGTTTTGAATGGTGCAAGATCCTTAAAAATTGAACCTATCGAAGAGACATCCTTATTATATGACTGGCACGAGCAACTTTATGCAAAGTTAAAGCTTGTTAAAAATTAAACCTAAGCAATGAGCATATGTTCTACCAGATTTTAAGCTCATTAAAAAAATGAATCAATCTCCGGTAAGTAACCATTGTGAATGCATTATCATCAGCTTTTGAGCCTTGGTCGTGTTCTTACCATCACCTCCACTCTATTTTAGCCGATCATACGCCTCCATTTGATTGTTTACCCTTTTGGGGAACAACTACGATGAATGATTCTGTTATCCATCCTTGTAACACTGTCGTGATTACCTGGAACCAACTGCTACCCAAAAATATCACTCGTTCCTAAAAAATGAGTCTCCTTTAATCTCTTTTCATCTGACTCGTAAAATATGAAAATATTGCAGAGAGATTAGCCTCTCCAACTCGTTAAAGCTATCGAAAGTGTTATCCCTCCTCTAGATTTTAATCTTTTTGGACCTGAGGGATTATTACACAAAAAGATCGAGCACTTGTCTTGTTCGGCTCATTAAAACTATAAAAAATTCATCCCTTTCGTATTATTTTATACTTTTTCGGACTTAAGGGATTATATGACAAAAAAGGATTAATGGAGTTTCCTTTTTGACCCTTTTCATACTCTCTAAAATTGAAAAAGGACCGAGTTTTCTTTGTTGTTAAACGTGTTAAAACCAATAGAGACAAACTTGTCCATAAAGACAAGAACGAGTTTCACTGTCACTAGGATCGTTAAAACATAGCGACCGGTTTGCCCAAAGGGAAAATTATAGAACAAGCATATGTTATCCTTCTCAAGATTGACAAAAATAAAGAGGCACTGGTCAGTAATGACTGGGAAAAATTGGGAAGAAAACTTGAAGAAACTTTGTTGGTAGAAAGTCGCTCTTGAACATGACACTTTCACTCCATCACCATGATTGAGTCGGGTTGGGTTATTCCATTCACCGGTCATATTCCCATTGGTCCTCCATACCATCCATTTTTGGGGTTAACACTACTAATCCATTTCAGTGTCGCCGATATGTTCAAGAGAAGTCGCTAAGAGAATTCACCAGCCTAGATTTTGTCTCATCTGCTGCAATACCTTCAACCTTCATTCTTTCATGACCACCACCCTGAACTTTGTATCATCAGATCGTTTTCACCTCCAAAAAGTCATTTTCTCTGTTCCATGTCATAGATGTGGGATTCATTAAGGCCCTCCTATGACGGGTCACTTCTTGTTGACATCAACTCATTATCCAAGAAGTTGACCTAGGGACAACCCTTTCAGTACTTTGAAGCTTGCATGCTTCAATGGCAAGTTTCTCACTTTCATCGACAGGTTCACATCAATGGCCTTCAACCTAAAGATTTTGTGTGGTGTTCGACGCCAAGTCCCATTTTCACACCACGTGAATTGTACTATTGTACCTTGAGGGTAATCATCATTATCGGTGATTCCTCTCACGCCTGTTAAAAGCTTACATCATTGGCTGGTAATCAGGCGATGTATTTCCATGTTCGACTCTAGAACATCTTCTCACATGGATCGACTTGTACTTCAGGCGAAGATTGAACGAGTTTGAAGACCCTGAATCTAGTTTCATCCATCCGGGTTGCGATATATTCAGGAAAATAAAGACATCAAATGTACATCATTGCTGCACAGATGATCATCTGAATCAAAGGATGATGGCTCTATTAGAATCATCAGTCTGCCACACAGATGGTTGTCTATCCTATATACATGAAAATGAATTTATAAAGTTGAGCATGGGGATGCCCACCTCAGCTAGATCATCAAAATATTATGAAGATAATGTATTGTATTCTATCTTATTACAAGTTGTGTTCCAGTTCGAAAAACCTCGGATCCTCATCATAAAGCATTTCACCCGACACCAAAATATTTACGACCTTTAGGGGGAAACTATTATAGACATATTTGGGCACTACAACCCCAATCATATATTTCCATAAATCAAGGGCTTCTGAGTCCCTAAAAGTGTTGTTTCACACCCTAAAGGAACAAGGTCAACTGATTACATCATCTCCTAAAAGTTCTCCATTGAAAACTACTCAGAATTGGTCAAAAGTAGAGCATACAGACTGCTCAGTGCTAAGGGTGCAATGCATCTCACATGCCACATGAAAAAAGTGTGATGCATATTGAAAATCCCTTCGGTAGGGTTCGATGGGTGAGGGTAGACAAATGGCAGAGACAGTTAGCAAGGTGGATGACCATAGAATCTTCTAGAAAATTCTCTTGTGACACTTTCCTCTCTGAATTTGCTCAGGGATGAGTAAGAGATCATGATTCTCCAAGTGGAACCAAGAAATATCAGAGAGAGGACACTAACCAAAATCCCATAAGTTGACTCACCCCCATGAAAACATCTATATATGTATCCCTCATCCCAGAGATCCAGAGGCTGGAATTTGATTTTTTGTAAGGAAGTGTTGTTGGTTTCCTGATGGAACATCATACTATTGGGTGATCTAAGATTTTCATGAGGTGAAGAGCTTTCATGCTAGGAGGATGACGCTGGGTCAGATCAATGGGTTGTAATCCTCTCTTCTAATATTTCTATCAATAAAGCTATTCAAGTTTTCCTCCACATTCTTGTATGTTTGATAATATATGCATTTGTGTGGTCAATATATATCTGGTCCTATATTGTTTATAATTGTAGATCTTTGTAATTTAAAAGTGTTATGTTTCTTTGAATTTACAGGTACTCTTGAAGTGGGTAAGCAAGGAAGGAGCGGAAAAGATCTATCAAAGAGGAGAAGGAACATTTAAAGAACCAAGCGAAAGATCGAGGTTGGTATTCTTTGCTCATCTCCTATCTACTTCTCATAAAGGAAAACGAAAGTAACTTTAGTTTGTTTGTTTCTAAGATAGCTACTTGTCTTAGTGGGACTAGCAGCTCTGCATGGACACTAGATTTCCGGATAACAGTCCACGAAGGTTGATCATACACCTTCCTGAAGATCTAGAAACCCTTTTACTTGAGTTACGATATCAGACCAGAGAAGACTACTGATCTGGGTTAAGGAAGATCTAAGTTGTAAGAGCTTAAGAACCATCTATCTCATGTCCCTGAATGCAAAAACCTTGTTATAGAATCCCACAATACTTCTTCGAGTGAGATAGCAGCCTGCGCTATGCAGGGTGTTGCCAAAAGGGCCAGCAGTTAGGGTTTTGTTGGTTGGTGCTAACAAGTCTGAACCTAGTTCAGGCCCCATTAAGCCAACAACTAGTTTCACTAGCACCCAAGGTTTTCCCCATAATGGATGAGACCACCAACAAAATGTATATATATATACCCTCTCATCTCCCAGCATAATCATTCAAACAAAAAGTGTGAATATCAACTAATTCTATGAATAGAATTCAAATAGTTCTAAGGTACGAAGTATTTGTATTGGTTTTCTTCCCAAACAATTTTTTTCTACAAAGTGTTTATTCACTGTAAGGTTTGTCATTCTAGATTCTTGATGGAATTATGCTTGTCTCATTTTGGTGGTCTGATTTTGTTTGAACATTGATAAAAGAACTCATTGTTATGGCATAACTGGTGCCTAAATTTGAAACCCTTTGGCAAGGGTTGTATCTAATGTTATAGTTGGTGGAAGTATTACAACAGTCTCATTTGGAATCTCGATAGAGTTAGCCATACGATATGATCTATTGGAGCTAAATGGGAAGAGTAGTGGCTCATTGGGAGGAATTAATGAAATACAAGGGTGGTACACAACCTCGACTCCATTGGAGCTATAGTACTAAAATTAAAATAAAGGTGGGCAAAAAGCTTAACAAGCCCCAACATATAGCAGATCTAGTAAGTGACTAGGAATGTAAAGCTGAGGTCATGGGTTTGATCTCCATTTTATTGGCAAGTCTAATTATTTTATTTATTTTATAATTACTATCATTTTTTCACTTCTTTAACAATTACTGGTGTTTGGTGCTAGAATCTATTATACTATTGAAAGGTTCCCATAAAAGGCCTTTATTTAGAAAATTTAAGTTAATATAATTTTTTATATGGTTATTATAGATTTCTAGGGTCAATATTGGTCCAAATTCAATTATGAAAGAAGATTGGTGATAAGAATGAAAGATGAATACAAACATAATGGTTCGATGCTCTTTTGAATCTTATTTCATTATCAAAATCTCTTGTATGTGATTTGAGGGTCTATGGGCATGTTTCATTTATCTTAGATACATGATGAAAACAATATCCAAGAAAGGGTTTGAGAGACAAGATTAATGAACTTCTCGAAGTAGATTATTGGAAACAGTTTGACATCCAATGCAGCGATTGTTATAAATTTCATGCTAGCATATGGTTGCAAGTTCTAATTGTAGTGACAATGATTGTGGCAGTGAAAACGTTTGAAACTTTAGTGATAGTGATGGTGGTGGTGAAATTTTTTTCATTTTGAGATGATGGTATAGGTTGTGATGATCAATGTATATTATAGATTATGATAGTCCTTTTAACTCAGTGATCTATGATAAGAATGGATCTAAATTTAGAATGAGATGAAATAGAGGTCCACACAAAAAATTGAAGAATGAGGTGAATACCTCCACTAAGGTTGGAGCCTACTCATTCTCAAGGTCAAGCCTCAATCAAGTTGTAACCTACAATGAGTAGTTTCTTGCATCTTATGAGGTTAGTTCATTAATCAAGTTGTATGTTACCACAAGTGGAATCTTGCATTTATTAGGGGTATTTTGCATCCGCGGGTCGGACCCTAGAAATTGATGTAATGAATTAAATATAAATTAGAATAATATTGGTGTTTTTCTCCCATGTGGGTTTCCACCTAGAAAAAAGCGTGTGCCTCTTTGTAATGTGATGGCTTATTATGTTGTTGATAGCTTCTTGATATGTTACTAATATGATGCATTATTATAATTGAGGATGTAATTATTATGGTTCATAGATTTATGATTGTATGGTTAAGAAAGGTTGTGAAATTGTAATTTCACCTCACACTGATTCACCACCCCTTCTCAGTGTGACCTTTGGGTCAACAAGCGTTATTAGAGAAGGTTACCTTCATAACAACTAACTACTAGAACATTGAAGATCATGGAGAGATGGACAAACATAGAGTTGTGGGGAAGACCCCTATGTTTAATGGAACTAAATATGAATTTTGGAAGATAAGGATGGAGAAATATATCATATCATTAGGAGAATAAAATTAGGATATCGTAAACACTTATTATAATGTTATAAATGTCATTCCAATAGATGCAACAGAGAAGGAAGTTTACAAATATAATGTAAAAGCTATGAATGTTATCTTAAGTGACATGACTGAGTCAAAATTCATTAAAGTAAGGTAATGCGAGTCAACTCATGAGGTATGTAATAAACTCAAAACCTATTATGAACGGGATATGAAAGTTAAAGAATTCATATTAAAATATCTTGGAAGACAATTCAAAAGCTTGAAGATGGAAGAAGATGAGGACATTGCCTCATATTTCGTTCGAGTAGAAAATATAGTCAACTCGATTGCTTGTCTTGATGAAGAAGTCTCATATAGATATGTTTGTAAAAAAACTATTGATATCACTTCAATCAAGATTCAATCCTAAAGTATCAACCCTTAAGGAACTAGTAGAAGTAGGCAAGATGTTCATGGATCAAATACATGGAAATATCTCCGCATATGAGTTAAGAATCAAGGAAGACAAATCAAGAGTCAACGAAGAAAAAATCAAGGTAGCAAAAGAATAGAGGAAATAAAAAGATCAATAAGACTCTAATTCTATTGAATAAGAATCCAAGTTCTTATGAAAACTCAAGGGAGGAATTGAAAAGATCAAAGGTAAGATTCCTTTAAAAAATTTGAATGTCGAAGAATTTGTCATAATGCTTAGATAAATGATAGTGATGATGGATTAATATTAAAACCCAAGTATGAAAAGAAGAAGCATGCAAGTAAGATAAATGACTTTTACACAAAGGAACAAAGTGATAGTGAAAGTGATGAAAGTGTAACTGATGAAGAAAGGAGTGAAATATTGTTCATTGGTGGGGCTAAAGAACCTCAAGCAGAAGTACATTAGGAGGGATAATTTAAATGCACATAGGAGGAAATAAGGATTCTAAGAAAGAAAGGACGTCAATTGTTGCAACAACTTCGATATCCAAGTCTAATTGAAGACATCATTCTTGCTCTAAAAGTTGAATTAGAAGAAGAAAAAATATTATAGGAGTATCTAAATAGTCAAATGATAAGTAGAAAATATGTGAATTATTGGAAGAGGAAGTTATCTTATTAAGAGAAGAGTTGGATGAGTGTTGGGCCTCACAATTTTCATGACTCCCTTATCCTATTTCTTAGTTCTAATATTGTTTTCTTGTCTTTTTGTTGTATCTATGATATATTAACATTTATAAGATAGGTTTTAAAAGGAATTAAGTTACTCTTGCAACTTCACCTTTTTGATGAAATATTTTGATTGAAAAAGTGTTATTTTATTATGATTGAAATGTTACTATGAACAGGGATTTTGCAACAGCTAGAATGTGATGATATTTCCTGATTTGTTATGCTAAAATTGGATAACATGATTCTCTCTCAACCAACTATAGCAAAATGCAAGCTTGATTCTTGTATGAGAAAAATTGTTTGGGAAAACACCCTTGATTATCTCATATCGGAGGTATTAGGACTCATTTGTAAGTAAAAATGAGCATCCTCAGAAGCTTTCGATTCTCAAGATTTCTCTTTGTTAAAATATTAAAAGATTCATAGGATTTCTCTTTTTAAAAGATTTAGTTTTTTTATCTTTCGTGACTGTGGTATAAAGGTGGGGATTTGTGTCTTGAAAGAGAGATTTTTGGATGTAATATTTTTGTATACATTTGATAAACTCCCTCAAGCACTGTAATTGATTTTTCAAAACATAATGCAAGTTTTTGTTGTCGAGAGTTAATTTACTACTTTGATTTCTCTGACAAGGTAGTCTGACTCTAGTAGTTCGAGCCTAATCCTAGATGAGGTGTTGCCTTTATTTGTATCATTAGATTTTCATTTTATCTTTTTATTTAAACCATATATCTATTATATTATTTACAATTTGAGTGCTTTATTTTGAGTAGGTATAATATCGGTAGTTGTAATATTTATTTGAAGGGGTTTCTCTTTGGACAAGTCAACCTACAATTGTTTTTGCTTTATTGTTATTACTTGAAGGTTATCTCTATATTGTTGATGTTTTTGCACTATTTTAGTTTCTTTTCATTTTATTTGTTCCTTTCTATTCCATAGAGTATAGTTTCCTAGTGTTGTTCCTTCAATTATGTGATTGTTGTTTTGTTATGAAACCAGCTCACAAAATGATAGAAAATATAGATCAACACCTTAGAATTAAGCCTCTTTGAGGGCGCAACCTCCTTTACATTATACAAATGAACAATTATTTGATGATACAAATGAAAATACCTCCTTTCTATATATATGAGTCTAAGGGGTCATAATATAATTAGAGTCGACATAACAATAATAATGTAAGGGCATAATAATAACAATAGTGGGCTTCTGTGGGGCACAATAGTAACAATATGGGGACAACATGGGTACAACAATATAATAAGGGGGTTGTACTAATAACAACAAGGGGTTACACTAGTAGTATATTGGCCTAACATGCCCCTCTCCTTCAAAAAGTGTTGTCCTCAACACTTGAGTAGTTTTTGATGCTTCTGTATAAAATTTTTGTCCTCCCATGTGGAATCTTCAATGGGTAAGTTCTTCCACTTGATGAGATACTTTGAAATTGATCAATTTCCTAGCTGTCGGGTTCTTATTTCTATGACTGCTCTAGGTTCCAATATGATTTTTCCTTCCTCTTCAAGTTCTGGAAATATTGTTGGAATTGGGATATCCTACAACTTTTGAATAAGTGGCCACACTTCTTTGTCCTTATTCCATTCATCCCTTCATTCGTTTATCCAATTTGGCTGGATAATAGAAATATCACAAAATAATGCTTCCACATCATCATCCTTTCTTGAGAGTGCATCTGCAACAAAAAATTTCTTCCCTTTCCTGTAAATGATGTCAAAGTCATACCCCAAAATATTTGTGACCAATTTTTTATGTTCTTCTAATGATAATGTTTGTTCTAAAACGTATTTAAGACTATCATGATCCATTTTTACCTTGAAGTGTCTTCCCATTGGGTAAGGTCACCATTTCCTAAGTGCATGTAGTATTGCCAACATTTCCTTCTCATAAATAGCTTTCTTGAGATGTAACCGTAAAAATACCGAATCACCTACATCAAAACATTTTTCACTGCGATGTTGATCTACCTGTTTTTTCATTCGATTCTGCACCAAAGTGGCATTATCATTTAAAAGTTGAAGAACTTGTTGTTGATGCTCGATGTGATCTTTCACTGCTTGAACCTTTTTCTTCTTCATATTTCCTTCTATCTTGAGAGTTTGAGGAGTGGTAATTTATTCCAATGCTTTACAAGATATGGTCGAATTCATTTCTTGATGCTCAATGTGATCTTTCACTTCTTGAACATTTTTCTTCTTGATATGTCCTTCTATCTTGATAGTTTGAGGAGTAGTAATTCCGGCCAATGCATTACAAGATATGGTTGGATTCATTTATTCTTTCTCGATGTGATCTTTCGCTTCTTGAATATTTTTCTTCTTGATATGTCTTTCTATCTTGAGAGTTTGAGTTGTAATTCTTTCCAATGCTTTACAACATATGGTCATATTTGTTTCTTCTTTCTCTGGGGTTGGGTTCTAGCGTATATCCTCTTATTTTGATGTTTCTTGATCATTTTCTTCCTTCTTTTCATACTCTATGTAAAATAATTTCTTCTCGGCACA
Source organism: Pinus taeda (assembly GCA_000404065.3). Classification (NCBI taxonomy): domain Eukaryota; kingdom Viridiplantae; phylum Streptophyta; class Pinopsida; order Pinales; family Pinaceae; genus Pinus; species Pinus taeda. Next base: position 50,551 of record APFE030243447.1, read on the forward strand.
CTTGTGACCTTCAGTGCATTTTCTATCAAAATTGTAACAAAGCCCTTTTTCTGTTTTTTCTTCGAATTGTTGTGGTGTAAGCCTTGTAGGTTGTGGAAGGCTAGGAGAAGAAACACTTCCATAATTATATTCATGAGTAGTGGGATTCCTTGTTTTCATAATTTCGCTTTCAATTTTTCTTGCCAACTCGAATGCCTCCTCCAATGAATCAGGTTCCCAAAAACGAATCTCATGTTGAACTTTATCCTTTAAAGTCCCTATGAAGACATGAATGCTTTGCTTCTCTGGAATATAATTTACCCCTCTATTCAATTTTTGAAAGTCTTCAATGTGCTCTTCCATTGAACCCTTTTGTTTGAGATTTATCAATTGGCTAAAGAAGGAGTTTCTCTTTGTATCCTCATAATGTGCTATCATTTCCTTTGTGAAATTTGACCACGTGACAAGTGGTTTACAAGAAAAAAGCCCTTTATACCATAAAAATTGATTCAGTTCTAAATAATTAGATGCAATACATACCTTTTGTAACAGTGGTACACCATGTAGTTCAAAATATTTCTCCTTCTGTAGTATCCAATTTACTGGATCCTTGCCATCAAACTTCCTGATCTCGCTTTTTCTTGATTTTAGGAGCTCGACCTTGAAACAATTGTAACTCTGTAATTTCGGATCTTCATGTTCAGAAATCATGACCTGCAATAGGCCTTTGTGTCATCTTTCCAATGCCACCAGTCTGATCCAAATTGGATTCTCCAAGAAAATGTTATGTCAAATCTCCCACGGTGACCTGATTATAGACTAGTCCAGTAGAGAAAACTTGTACGATGTGACACGTGTCACTGTTTCGACCTTTGGATCTAAAAAATGCACACAAGAAACTACAGTCCATCTTCTTCCTGTGACTTCTTACGAAATTTCAATCCGATGCTTAGAGAGAGAGTTATGATGATTTTCCCCAGGTCACCTATTTGGAATGTAATTCGAGGGTTTGCAAAAACCCTAACTTCCCCATACAACAATGTAAACTTTGAAATGGGAACTGTAAACTCAAAAAAAAAACTCTGGCCAAAAAACCCCATAAAAACATCAAAAACAGTGTTAAAAACGAAAAGTGTTGGTGTTGGAATAACACCTTTTTTTTTCTAGGGTAAATTTTCAACATGTTTTAAAATGGCGGTGAAAACCAATTTTTTGTGCAAAATTTGTCCAAAAACACACCCTCAAAACGAAGTGTTGATGTTCGAATAACATTTTTTTTCAGTGGTAAATTTTGTGCAAAAAACACCTTCAAAACTAAAAGTGTTGATGCTGGGATAACAAAAAAATTTCAAAGATAAAATTTCAACATTTTGAAATAATGGCGTAAAATATTTTATCATGACCTTGAAAAACATTAAAATTTCAAAAAAATAATGAAAACATAAAATAAAATTAAAACTAAAACAAT
>APFE030243447.1:52630-67495 GCA_000404065.3 Pinus taeda
AATTTTGCCAGTTTTTAATTTTTTGGGTTAATTCTCTATTTTTAATTTTTTTGGGTTAATTCTCTATTTTTTTTTATTTTTTTTTGTAAGTCAGATGAATATGTATTAAAAAAAGGAAAATAATTTACAGAGAGTCTGCATAAGTAGACAGAAACCTGAGAGTTCCATTACAGCCTTGTTGTGCACAGGCATTGAGCTACCAGAAACAAAAGAAACCACCAAGCGACCTTATCCAAACTAGAATGCTCACCACGCAGGGCGGCCATTTTAAGAGCAAAGAGATAAAGCGTCGCAAAACTGTCAAAAATGGATGTTTGACTTGAAACACATATGAAGCCTAGACATATAGACTAAACATAGAGCCGAATTCGACACACAACGCAGAGAGACACGAGACAGACCAGAAGGACGGGCTAGAAGCCGAAGCAAACAAAACTAAACCGCGAGAAACCGGGGGCTAAGGGAGCCCACCCGGGCTCGGGAAGCCACCCATCCTGCTAGCAATGTCCAGACCCACGTCGAGGATATGTTTGTCAACTTTGTCTTGCAGCTCCTGCATGGACTGGAAGTTTTGGGCCTCCTTCACCTTTTGCTCCTGCACCAAGGGGTCCGGGCTTAGAGTTTGCTTGAGCAACCTGATGAGCAGAGTTACTTTCTTGTTGACCACCTCCACCCCTTCCTGAACATCCGAAATTCTTCGATCCAAGGACTCATGGCTGGCGGTAGGATTACCAGGTTGATTAGTCGGGGTAGGGTGCTCCTTCTCGATGTTCTGCTTACCAGCTTCCTTCATTTCCAAGGCTTTCGCCAGGAGAGTCTTTATCCTCGAGCTTTCCGCCTTAGTGCGAGTGAATTGAGTTGCTCTTTTGGCTGGTGTGCTCGGGTCACTCAACGAATCAACTTCATCCATTGCTGCTCCCTCCTGCTTACTCCCTTCTTCCTGTTTAACTTTAGCCTCCAACTCAGCAATTTTGCGTTTACTTCTCGTTGAGGCTCGAGTTACATACATATTCTGCGCATTGCGCAGATCTTGGTTGGCCGCCGCGCATCTACAGCTACGCGCATCCATACTGTTCCTGTTCAACCACTTATGGCAGAACCTTTCACTAACAGGCTAGCTATTGATGCTGGCTGAACTGAGGGTTGATGTGAGGGAAGCTGAGTCCGACCCCCTGGTTAAATAGCCTGAAGCCATAGAATTCTCCAGAGAGTGCCCCTCCTTTCGAACAAGAGAAGTGGTACTATTGTAATTAATGTTAAGGGTGTTCACACGCCTCTCATAACCTTTACTTGCAGGCGCATAAGAATTCCTGATTTCCTTTCTCTCATGTTTGAGGCGAATGTCCTTTCTCCCCAAACGGTCTTTATAGATCTCCTCGTAGCATGAACCCTGTTGATGGTTCCCATGCTTGGCCCTGCCCCGCACTGAAGACCACCACTTCATCTGTCCAATCGTACTGCACTTGTGATGATTTACCTGATTGTTGCTCCAAATTTCCTTTTGACGGAACCAGATAGATAAACTGTTGCCGATCAGGCCCAGTCGGTGTTCTTCACGTCTTGTTGCACCAGCTGTGTACATCAATTTTTCAAAATCGGATAGTTCACCTCCTCCCAACAGCTGTCCCATCCCCTTCCTTGACTCTCTACTCCACAGTTCGCCAAGTAATCCGCCAGCCCGTTTGCTCGACATCGGATCACCTGGAAGACTAGACCCTGCATGCCCTCCATGAGTTCTGCGATGCTTTCTGTTACTTTGGCTAACCTCCAATACTTAGTGGCCTTGTTTGCTTTTATCCTCCGCTGCAATTTTTGAGCTGTAGAAATGACCAGAGAGGAATCTCCTTCCAAAATTATGCTACGGAGGCATCTAGAATTCACAATTCTAAGACCATGTTCCAGGGCTGCAAATTCAATTTCATTATTCGTGCTTTCCCTAAGCGCTTTATGGTAAATATGAAGAATATCGCCATGCTGGTTGCGTAAGACACCTCCGATTCCAGCCATGCCAGGGTTGCCTCGCGACGCCCCGTCAAAATTCAGTTTGAAACCACCATCCGATGGGTATTGCCATTTATCGTTTTGTGAGGGTGGTTGATTTCTATGTTGCGGAGCAATGTGGTTGTTTGTTCCCTCCAGCCGGAAGCTTTTAAAAGTACGTAAGTCTAGTGCTGTAGGCTTTTCGTTGCTTTCCACTTTGCATTTGGTTTGAATTAACTGTTGGATGTTGGTAATTCTGTTGTCTTTAGAGAAATCCATGTTCATGTATTCATCTTGGAAAATTCTACGGTTACACTCCTTCCAGATAGACCATAGTAGAAACCCTGGTGTCGACTTCCATATGCTATTGACTCTTTGTATGCCAGAGAAGTCTGTCTTCCAATTCAGAATAGTGTTGTGAATTGAAGCTATCTCTTAGTCAGAACTGCTGAGGATCCCTTCCATCCAGCACCATAATTGAGAGGCCCATTCACAGGTGTTGAAAAGATGGTTCAGTGATTCCTCTTCCACCAAACACATAGGGCATCAAGATGGTCCCTCGAAACCTTTCTTGCACAGATTTTTCCAAGTAAGGGTCTTATTTCTCATCAGAAGCCAGAGGAAAGTTCTGATCTTCGGCCATAGAAGACTGTCCCAAACTTTGCTGCACCAAGGCATGACCTCTCCCTGTTCTTCCTTTTCTAATATATTTCTAGCTTCTTTCAGTGAGAAATTGCCATTACCCTTGAGACCCCACCTTAGTTTTTCATCCTCTTCAGTTTTTCTAATCTTTCTTTTTAGGATGTGCTCATTGAAATGTTGATTTGTATGGTTGTTGACCTCTGTGTTCCCAGGATTAAAGTTTATCCAATCTCTCCATTTATCTTCTGTACTATATTGATTCCAGTAATGACTGACTTTGTATCTGCCCTGAGCTTGATAAGTTTGCTTTATGGTGATTAATTCTGGAGAATCGAGTTTGGGTAGCTATTGCCAGGCATCTTCCCAGAACAATGCTAGCCTACCATTACGAATTTCCCAAAAGCTGTTTTCCTGAACTAGACTCTTGTTGCGTTTGGCATGATTCCATATGGGTGAGCCTTCCGAGGTTTCCTGTAGTCTGATGAGTTCCTGAGTATCACAGTCCGGAACATATTTTTCTTTCCAATGCCTAGCCCATGGTAAGGTGGGGTTTTCAATCCATTTCCACCATATTTTAGCTCCACATGTTCGGTTGACCACCCCTGGATCAACTAGATTCAATCCCCCCCTTGATTTCGGCATACCGAGTTTGTTCCAGGCTACTAGGGCCCACTTTTTCTTATCACCATTACCGCTCCAAAGGAAGGATCGCTCGATGTTTCTTATTTGCTGCAGAATACCTTTGGGGGTAGGAAGCATTGAGAGAAGGTATTGCGGGATGGCCTTAAGGATGGCTTTGGTTAGGATGAGCCTGCCCGCCAGATTAAGGGCTTTGTTTGTCCAATGTGAGCATCTTTTCTTCAAGTTGGCTAGAATTTTCTCCCAATGCTCTTTCTTCCAGGGTCTGAGAGTTAGGGGAGCTCCCAAGTATCTCGAAGGCAGGGAGCCAATCCTGAATCCTAAAAGCTGGGCTAAGTGAGATTGAACAGCCGGGTGGGTGTTGAAAAAGAAAATAGTAGATTTAGAGAAGTTAATTTCCATACCATAGGCCTGGCTGAAGAGATCTAGGGTATCCCTGTAGGCAACCGCCTCCTTCACCGTGGGAGTTCCATGTAACATGGTGTCGTCGACAAACTGTTGATGAGTAGTGGCCGGAAGTGATCTTATAGGTTGAAGACCTTTTATTTTTCCCTCATCTTTCTTCTTGGCTATGTTTCGACTGAGGCCTTCCATAAGGATGACGAAGAGAAAAGGGGATAAGGGATCCCCTTGTCTGATTCCCCTCGAAGGAGTGAAAGGTGTAGAGGGAGCGCCGTTGACAAGGATGGAATATCTTGGAGATTTGATAAGAGCCATGATCCACTTGATCCATGTCCTGCAGAAGCCAAAAGCTTTTAGAACAGCTTCGCGGTATTTCCAGTTGACTTTATCGTAAGCTTTTGAGAGATCCAATTGCATGAGCATGCCTGCCTCTTTCCTTGAATGTAGGGAATGAATCATCTCCTGTGCTAATAGGATATTGTCGAGAATTTGCCTGCCCTCAACGTAGCCCGATTGCTCTTCTGAGATTATGCCCAGGAGAATCGTCTTCAATCTGTTGGCTATAAATTTTGATATAATCTTGTATATTACATTACATAATGCAATAGGTCTGAATTTATTAGGAGTTTTGGCTTCTTCAACCTTGGGTATGAGTGCAAGAAAGGTGGAGTTGAGGGATTTTAGAATAGTTCCTAAACTTCTGGAGTCTTCCACCACCTCCCACACCTCCTGTTTAACAATACTCCAGTAGGCCTTGTAGAAATTGATGGTAAACCCATCTGGACCTAGAGCTTTGTCGTTGGGCATACTCTTGATTTCTTCCTCTACTTCTTCCAAGGAAACTTCCCTACACAGAGCCCAATTCTGATCTGAAGTAATAGTCTTCAGGATGGCTGTTGTTAGTTCCTTAATGGCTTCCTCTCTGTTTATGGGAGGTTCCTGAGCAATTGATTTGAAGTGATCCGAGAGCAGAGCAGATATGTCGTTGTGGCTTTTTAGGATCACCCTTGTGTTGTTTTTCAATTCAAGAATTCGATTGCTACTTCTATGGTCTAGAGCCGATCTGTGGAAAAATTTAGTATTCATCTCTCCTTCTTTTAACCATTGAATTCTTGACTTCTGTCTCCATAGAGTCTCTTCTTGAGAGCAGTGCTTATGCCATTGCTGCGAGAGAGTTTTTTCCTGTTCCAAAGCCTCAGCACTTAGGTTTCCTGCTGCACCTTCTCTGTGGATCTGTTCCAGTTTGTTCTCGAGAATGATCTTCTCCTGGAAAATGTTTCCGAAGACTGTTTTGTTCCAATCTTTTATCTTTTGTTTAGTTATTTTTAGCTTCTTTTGAATATTGAACATTTTGGATCCACTAATCTCCAAGGGTTCCGACCACCATTTCTTTACCATTTCAAGGAAGTTGGGGTGGTCTAACCAGAACTTCTCAAATCAGAAGGGTTTGTTCCTCGGGGTTCCCAGAACTTCAACAATGAGCGATATTGGCCAGTGATCCGATCCCCCACTGGGAAGGATATCTGATTCTGCTATAATGCCATCCATTATGATGCTTTCAGAGATTAAGAATCTATCCAGGCGGGAAGCTATTAGCTTGTCACCTCCCCTTCTATTGTTCCAAGTGAAAAGGCCACTCTTGGGGTAGACATCAACAAGTTTGATAGGTTCAATGAAGTTTGTGAAGGCTTTCGCATCTCTGTTTAGTTTCCTGAGACCTCCTTTTTTTTCCAACAGGGTAGTTATCATACTGAAATCTCCCCCCAAAATGCACTTAGATCTTGGATGCCTTTTGATAATTTTAGATAAAGTTTCTAAAAATGTTATCTTATCTTCTAGTTTCTGAGGACTATAAATATTGATACAGAGGAAGGAAACAGAATTACCTATGGGTTGGAATTCCACCGCCATGAAGTGCTTGTTAGCTTCCGCCGATAGCAACTGGATTTCCCTTGAATCCCACATGGTTGCGAGGCCTCCTTCTCTTCCTTAACTTTCATTTTCTAGAACTTCCATATGACTTCCTAGTTTTCTGCAAAGATTACTGATATTGGGGCTGCTACATTTAGTTTCCTGTAAAAACATGATTTCTGGTTTATATTTTTGGATTTTCCTCTTTAAAATCATGTGTTTCACCTGGCTATTGAGCCCTCTGGCATTCCACGAAATTATCTTCATAGAAAACTGAGTGTTATTGGAAGGACTGGAAGGCGGTGAGTGCCTTCATCTTTCCTGAGTTTATCATGATCATGCCTAGCTCTTGTAGTGCTTCACCACTTGTTTTCCGACATCTTCTCTTCTTTTGTTTGTAACTGGATGTCTTCCATAGGGGACTTTTTGAATGTGAGCTGTTGCCTTTCGCCACACCTAGCTTCCTACTCTGCCTTTCTAGTTCTGCTTTTTGCCTTGCTATGAAGAGGTCATTTAATATTCTGACATCTTCCTCCGAAGCGTTTTCTATCGCTCGGGCTTTCTAGTTCTCAGCTATTGCTGGTAGGTTCAAACCTTCTCTTGCTAACGCATTTTCCCAATCTTGTTCTTCGTTGCCGCCATCACTGGTCAGCATGTCAGTTTCTTCCTCAGTGTCCTCTGTTATCTCCTGCATTTGAACCTCATTATTGAAGTTCTCCTCATGCGTGTTTTCCCCTATGGGTGTTTCTTTTTCTTCGTTCTTTGCTCCTGATGTTGGGGCTTTGTGCTTATCCTCTGAGTCAGTTTCAGGGTCTAAGATCACAAAAGGATTGATGTGGATGTTTATTTCCATGTTTCCTCTAAGATTCTTTTGTCTGTTTGCTCTGTGTTTGGATTTGGGTTTGATGAAGACTTCTGTATCTTTGTGGGCTTGAGCTAATTCGGTTTCTTGCTCCTCCTTGATCTTTGGGCAATCCCTTATCAGATGCCCATGTTCATGGCATTTGCGGCAATGGAAGGGAATCTGCTCATAATCGATATCTTGAAAGTAATCCTCGTCCCTATATTCCAGCCAGAGTCCTTCATGTAGAGCCCCAGAGACATCCATTTCAACGCAAATCCGGGCATAAGAAGTGTATCTCTTTTGGAGAGTCGCTTCAGAGGCTTTGATGAATGTTCCCAACTTGTCACCAATTTGTTTCAGTGCATTCAGACCCCAATAGTCTATTGGAAGAGAGAATAAGCGAATCCAGACTGGGACTTGGGTGAAAGACTCCTTTTCCGGGGTAAAATTTGGCTTCCATGGTCTCATATACAGACCTGCTGAAGCCAAAAAATAAGGGCCTTCTTCAAAAAATCTGTCCTTGTCTTCTAGGTTGGAGAAGACTACAGTAAAAAAGCCTTTGGCTCCAAGGTGAAGTTTAACATCCCCTCGAGGTTTCCAATGCAGTTTGATCCAATGACAAAGAGATCTTTCAGATGGCCAAATACCCATAAACTTGCAGATGATGGCTCGTTCCGTCATATGCTCCCTGTATGCTTGAATCTCTGGGTCAGTGATAACTACCCGTAGGTTGTTGGTCTTTTTCGGTTTGCAGGCTCCACTGGATGAGGTGATTTTGTTGGGGTTTGAAATGGGTTCCCCCTCCTTTTCCGGCTTGCCTTGTCTGTCCCCTATTTGCTTCCTTTCATCATCAACTTGACGTTTCTCGTTACCTGAAGAGTTGTTTATTAAAGGAGTTTTTTCTTTAGCTCCTGTCATGTTTTCAGTCTCTGGGCCTGTGCTCTGCATTGTTTCTTTTATCTTGTTAGTGTTCCCTTGAGGTTGATCCTTATTTCCTCTGCCAAGTTGCTTGCTGTTGTCCAGCCCCGACATCCTGACCCCTTCCGTTCTATCATTCTTCTGTTTCTGCATAACTATTTGTTTGAAAGTAGGGGCCCCACTGGACCCCTCCGCTTCCACACAGTTGATCAGCACTTGACCCTGACGAAGCAGGGCTTCTTGGCGGGAGAAGACTGCTTCTAGACCCGCGAAAGCCTTAGTTCCTTGAAAGATTCAACCTCGATAGTGTTCATAGACACCAGCTTAAGAGTTGGTCAACTGCTGCTACACTAACCACGGGGCTGAGCCTGAAACTAAAACGAAAGATCAAACCCTAATGGCCGCCATGAGAGCTCTGCATTTCCAGGAGTCCTTAGCTCAAATCGTTTTCGGCGTGCATCCATATCAACCATCCTTTATTTTTTTTTTTAATCTAGTTTGTTTTTAAGTTTTTTTTTTTCTAGTTTTTTTTAATGTTTTTTAATTTTTCTATTTTAGTTACTTAACTTTATAATATATATATATATATATAATATATATATAATATATATATATTATATATAATTTTGTTTTTTTTCAAATTATTTTATGGTTTACGAGATAATTTTTTTTTAACATTTTTATTTTTATTTTTTTTTGTTTGTCTTTTTTATATATTTCTTTATATTTATGTTTTTTAACTAATCAACATTTAAAAAAAGAAAAATAAAACAACTTGAAAATTTGTTAAGTAATTTAAAATTTTTTTAGAGATAATAAATTTTAAAGTGTGAAAAATAAGCCCTCTAAAAAAAGGTATGCTACATCAACACGTTGCATCTACACATTTCAAAATCAACATGAAAATCACTAATATTTAAAAACAAATATTTATATTTGATACATAAGAAAATTTAAAATGTCAAAAATATGCTCCCAACAAAAAGAAGTGTATTCTGTTTAACTACTTTTGAAAATCAAGTCACGTTTTTACTACCCCTACAAAATGAGTAATCGTATCAGTTATTTAAAGTGCCAAAAACTAAGCTTTAAAAAAACCCGTGTGTTCTACATAACCCCTTTTCGAAATCGAGTCACTTTTTTGCTATCTCTACAAAACGGGTAACAGTATGGGTTCCCGTTTCAAAGTTTACATTGTTATACTATATCTCTGAAAATATAGTGAGACAGGATCTGAAATTTGGAGGCAAGGTTTAGACCGATTTCATCTCAAATGGGTTTTTTTTCTTAGCTTTTGAAATTTCGTAGCAAAATAGTTATAGCACAAATCCCACAATGACCTGTTTGGAGTAGTGAAACCCTAGAATCCATAACTCTAATACTAAATGTTATGAAACCAGCTCACAAAAAGATAGAAAAGATAGATCAACGCCTTAGAATTTAGCCTCTTCGAGGGGGAAACCTCCTTTACATTACACAAATGAAAAATTATTTGATGATACAAATGAAAATACCTCCTTTCTATATATAGGAGTCTAAGGGGTCATAATATAATCAGAGCCGACATAACAATAATAATGTAAGGGCATAATAATAACAATAGTGGGGTTCTATGGGGCACAATCATAACAATATGGGGACTACATGGGTACAACAATATAATAAGGGGGTTGTACTAATAACAACAAGGGGTTACACTAGTTGTATAGGGGCCTAACATGTTTCTTAAGTAGAAAATTAGCATTCAATATATTTCCTTACTATTTATTGTAAACAATAACTATAATTCATTTTTTCTAAGTGATTTCTCGAAGATATATTTTTGCTAAGAGACAGATTTTTTGAACGTGTTTTTTTAAGTTAGGAGTTGATTATTTCATCATAGTTGCTTTACTTGTTGTTAGATAATTAGTTACTATTAGTTTTAGCACTATCTCTTGCATGTATGTTGTAGACAACCTTGAAATAACTAGACAAAACCTTGGGTTCAAAAATTAATATGTGGTATTTTGTTGCTTCTTTAGAACAATTAATTGTCTCAACATTTTAGTGTTGTTTCCATGGATGTTGTCAAAAGAGAGTTCCATTATATTTAGTTATATATATGAATATCTAAAGGTTGGATATTGAAGATGAAATCTAGGAACCTCTGCACGCACATTGGTAAACAAAAACTTGTGGTGGTGTTTGTCCTAAGTTGTTAGATTTAATCTATTTAGTATGAATGACTAGAAATGACATTAGGGGTAGGATCTAGGTAAGAATAGATAAAATATCCACTTCAAAAAGAACTAAAATCCGGGGTCAAGTTGGCCTTGGGTGAGCGACCTTTAGAGACAAAATAATTTGAAAGGAAGAATCTCAAGCCTCGGTAGGTCCCCTAATGGTATCGAAGGAGGGCTCTACTATTATTACCCCTCCAGTTGCATATTCTTTTGTTGCAGCTAATGCTAAGTTTCATGACAAAATCATGGGATTTGTGCATAACTTTCAAGATTTACCTAGCAGTCATCTCGATACTTTTAGAAAGAGTAAGGGGAACTATTGGAATTTAAAGGAAGGGAGAGATGATGTGAGTGATGTACATCCTCAACGTCATAAGAAGGAACTTCCTATGACACCTATTATGAAAGAAGGAATCAAAATTCATGATTCAAGTAGTACCATAAGACATAGACTAGGTTTAGGATCTTCCCACTATACAAGTCTTAGTACCTCCTGATTTTGGAATTCTTGAAGGATACTGGAATATTTTTTATCAAATGGCAAGGCAGGAATGAGGCACACAAAATTTGACCATAGAATACCCTAGATCGATCTGTAAGCTAATGCACTTATGAAGGCTATTCCACTTAACTTCCAAATTTTCATGGAATGGCCTTTGAAGATCCAAATGCATTCCTATTTGAATTTTTCATTCTATGTTAAGGATATGATTATTATACTGACCCCTAGAAACTAAATCTATTTAATTCCACTATAAGGGAGCAATACTGCATTTTTTCATCGGATTAAGTGGTGGTACTATTAACTCATGGGACCACATGAAACAAGCCATCCTTACTAAATATCAATATTATTGTTCATCCTGAGACTTAAAGAAAGAAATATAAAAAAAAATATTTGAGGAATATGAAACCTTAGAGGAATATCTCAATAGGCTCCAATATAAGTTTCAAATATCACCATATAACACTCTACCTAAAGAAGTACTGAACACTTCCCCAATTAGAATAATGAAGGACGAATGGATAGAAACACTTAACCTAATGGGGTAGGGTGATATTTCAAAAGAAGAATATGATGATATTGTGAAATTTTGTATCATCTTCCCATGTGGGAGTACACAAACTAAGTTTGGGATTCGTGATCCACTCAGTGGAACCAATAGAACTGTAGACATAGGAGTCACCTTTGAAGAAATTTGTAATCTAATAGAAAATTTTAAAATTGATATACTAAGCACACTGAATACACAATTGGATGTATTTGAGGTAAATAAAAAGTAGGTTGAATAGGAACAATCATTGCAAATATTCTATCCTCATTGTCGATGAAAGCATGGCCGTAAGAAGTGCCTACTAGATACAGTCAAAATTCATGCTATTTATACCAAAGATCACTCGAGCAATAATTGTACCTCTATCGCTAGGCTGAAGAACTTATTTAAATAAGTCTTGGAAGGGCCAAGACTTGCATTTTTCATGGCACATTGATGACAGTGGAAAAGCCACCCAATATGTATGGTTCAGGACCTTTCCATGTTTTTCTCCAGAAAATATAGTGAACAACAGTTTCCTAGACTAACTCGAAAGGGTCAATAACATTCCAATATTGCATGTCAGCCCCGCCATATCCCCCATGACCTTGGTAAAATCATTTGTTTCCAAGACCTTCTTACAGCCAACAATATTCTACATCCCCATGTTAAAATTTGTAGAGTAATATGTATCCTTTCTAATGGTCAAACAAACCCACTCAGGGGCTAATGTGGTCCCAAAAATTGAAGCGTCCCTCTGGACGCATAAATCAGTTAGCAGGAATGTTGCCTCACAACCACTCCTATAGCCATTAAAACCACCACTTCAGTTACCCCTAAATGCCCCACCTTTGTTACGCCCTCAACTAGTCGCACAACCAAATCCAAATCCAAACAATACGTTTGTGCAACTTTTAGAGATTATTGATACTTCTAGATGTTGTCCTCCATCCTTTCAATGTAATGAAATCCACTTAAGATTTGGGTGAACCATTTTTCCACGAGACCCCCCAAGCAACTTAGAGTAGCCAGATGATGAAAATTTTCTTAAAGAGTATCATCAGTCCGAAAAACCCCCTTCTATTGTAATTATCACTATTACAGAATCACCCAATAAACTGACTAAGAATCAAGAATCCAATAGAATTTTCGATGTTTCTCCGTCGTTTCCATAAATATTGGCTATATTAAGACCATCCACATATCCTAAATTTGATCTTGTAGGGGAACTACAAAGTTTATGCATTAAAATTCCCCTTCTCCAAGCTATCATAGATATACCTATCTATGCTAAGACCATCAAAGAACTATGTTTCATGAAACTTGGAAGAAAATCAATGGACCCTCCTACATATAGTCCATGTCCTTGGGAAACTTTCTAACCTTATTTTGGTAAAGAAGATACCCATCAACTATGATGATCCTGGAAACCTAGTGGTCACCATTTATATTGAGGGACTTAGCTTTCCAAATAATTTAGTGGACTTAGGAGCTGCTATATAAATCATAACACTTGAACCTATTCCCTCCATGGAGTAACCACATTAAAACCAACACTAACCATGATGGAGTTATCTAACAGATCTTTTGTAAATCTAAAATGAACCCTCCATGATATTCTCATCTCTATGGATTCGTGGGAGTATATAATATATTTTTTGGTTCTTAACCCTAGAAATAAGCTAGAAGGAAACCATGTCATATTGGGCAGGTCGTGGCTTGCCACTGTGAATGCATACAATAGGTGTCGAAATGGATGTATGATTATTTCTAAAGGAACTACCATCAAGAAACTTATTCTATACCCACTTCTTAAACCCATCATGTCATCTGACAATCTTAAGTGGTTTCCTCCCTAGTATGAAGAAGTAAGGCTACATTCTCCCCTTACCATTAATAAAGCCCTTATTTTCAAGATATGTATTGAGGATGATACAATCAATGGTTTCATTAGCTAGCCCTCTAATATAGGATATCCAACATGCAAGATGTTGAAATTCATGGTCGATAATGAAGCGTAGGGTGATCCACTGGAGGAGTTGAATAGTGATCATATACCTATAACTGTACTCCATAACAGTATCCTTGTTGAGATTGAGCCAGGAAAAATGTTGAATATTAATGCTGATCTTGATGACCTCTAGTGTGAGAAACTAATCCAAATCCTTCAAAAATACAACTAAGATGCCCAAGCTATTCATCAACTGCAAAGGAGATTGAATCTACATCTTAGGGACATAGTGAAGCAACAACTCTAGAAATTGCTCGATGTCAACTTTATATATCCTATATTTGATAGCTAGCGGGTTTCCCAATTGGTGGTAGTCCCTAAAAATAATCGAAAATGGATGATTTTGATATATTATAGAGACTAAACAAGGCCACATAAAAATATCATTTTCCTCTATCGTTTGTAGACCAAGTCCTTTATATGTTGATTGGGAGGAGATACATTTCCTTCCCATATGGTTTTAGTGGATAAAATCAAATTCATATGGATCCTAAGGGTCAATATAAAACTAAGTTCACCTTTTCATGGGGAACATTTGCATACAAATTTCTACCATTTGAGTTGTGTAATGCACCAACCACTTTTCAAAGGGCAATTTTGAGTATATTTCTTTATTTAACCAATGATGGAATTGAGATTTATATGGATGATTTTAATCCTTATGGTAATGAATTTTATGAAGCTTTAGATAATTTAGAGAAGGTTCTTGTACATTGTATAGCTACTAGACTATGGCTCAACAATGAGAAATGCCATATGCTGATGACAGAAGATGTAGTCTTGGACACTTTATTTCTACTGCAGGGATTCAAGTATATTTAAATAAAATCGAGGTAATACTTAAACTACCTATTCTTCATAAATTAATATAGTTACATAGCTTCCTTGGTTATGCTGGGTATTCTTGTTGTTTCATAGCACATTTTTAAAAAATTGTAGCACTATTGTATGCATTAACTAGATATGTGGAATTCAAATGGACTGATAAATGTGATATTTCTTTTGTAGAGTTGAAGAAAATTTTCTCAACAAAACGTGTGCTATGGGGACTAGACTGGAGTCTTCCATTTTTTATATATTCATACACGTATATCACGATGATAGGGCAGTTTTGGGAAAGAAAGAGGATAAGAAACCTTATGCAATCTATTATATCAACAAAAAATTAACACCTACAAAATTAAACTACAATTTGATAGAAAACGAATTTATGGTTGTTCTCTATGTTATAAATTAATTACATCATTGTATAATAGGTTATCCAATTCTATTATATACTGATCATTCGTCTATTTTATATTTATCCAATAAACCTATTACCAATGGCATAGTAACGCACTGGTTATTGTTAAATGAATTTTACATCACTATAAAAGACTGACCATGAAAGGAGAACCATGTTTCATATTTCCTATCAATAATTCCACCTACAACCAATTCTTCACCAGTTGAAGATTGATTCCCAGATGAACATTTGTTCATTTTGAGTGTCAAAACATTGTTGTACATTGAAGTTGCAAACTATTTGGCAGCTGAAAATTTGGCATCACATCTATCACCCTAGGAAAAGAAGCACATTATTCAATGTAGTGCTTGATTGTCATGGATAGACAATTATATCTTGCATACTAGTGTAGATATCTAAGTTCATAGATGCATTAGAGAGGATGAGATCTATGATATCCTTAGGGCCTTCCATAATTAACCTTATGGAGGACATTTTTCTTACCATAGGACTGGGCATAAAGTATTTCATATGGGCTATTTTTGGCCTACGATATTCAAATATGCGAAGGAATACGTCAAGAGTGTGATAACTATTAGTGGTTGGGTCATGCCATTCAGGCCGATGAAATGCCCATCCAACCATAGCTTGCATTGGAACATTTTGAGAGATGGGCGATGGGACTTTATAGGTCCCATTAGTCCACCTCCAAACCAAAAATCGTACATTCTAGTCTACATAGACTATGTAACAAAATGGGTGGACGAAGTAGTCATTGCATGTTGGGTGCCTATAATACTACTGATTACCCCATTAATATTGTAGTTACATCCCTTATTAATATTGTTGTGCCCCTGTTATCCCCATATTGTTATTATTGTGCCCCATAGAATCCCTCTATTGTTATTTTTGTGGCTTTATATTATTATTGTTAGGTCGGCTGGGTTATATTGTGACTCCTTAGACTCCTATATATAGAAAAGGAGGTTTTGTCATTTGAATCATCCAAGAAATTTTCATTTATGTAATGTAAA